>JZKD02S2220521.1:1191084-1225947 GCA_000966675.3 Picea glauca | reverse complement strand
TCCATGGGTGACCTCATAACTGTTTGACGATGTTGAATTCTTGTAACCATTTGCGGATGAAATTTCAGTGATAACAAATGCCCCCTGATGGATGAGGTTAGGAGCATACGTATAGACGAAATCCATCAATGTTTCTTCTACTGAGAGTGTTTTTGTAAGAGAGAGCGATAGTGGGATTATCAAGAGTTACCCGTTGGAGGGAGAAGGGAACCTGTAGAACCCGACCTGCCATAAGGTGTGTAAAAATAAACTATGTACAAATGAGGCGGGCATGCCCCATGCTCGTGTCATGTAACTCAAAAGATGAATGATGTGTTGATGTAGATAACTACAGCACCCTCATAGACGGTCGTGATAAGGGCAGAAGACAATTCTGTGGAGGAACATACTCTGAATGGTAGGCAGTGATATCAATAAGAAATATCATGGATTCTGTAGGCATTGATAGCCCAGCCCAATTCAGAGGTCTTCGACAAATATAAGAAATAACTACAATAGTCGCAAAGTAAGACCCACCGTAACATGAGAAAGTGTTGAAGTCAAATTTTACGGGGGTCAACGACAGCAGGGAGAAATTGTAGTTCCCCCTGTGCCATCCGAGATCTCTCATTGGAAAGGTAATGAGAGTCAAGATACTATCACCCTTCTGGAAAATTGTGTTGATGTCGACAGAAAGGGGGACGCGACTCTGAGAAGCAAAGGGCTTCGTGAAATCTACTAGGTGAGGTGATGAACTGGAGGAGGTACATGGTCAAAATCAAGAAGGATGAAGACACAAGACTACCCTTGGTTGGGGGTATATGCAAAGTATAAGTGGCCGCAACCGTTCAACGAAGTTGAGTGTCAGGGGGACAACAAGATGTGGGATAAGTTGTGCTAGAGGTGGGACAAAGTGAACAAACTCAGAGGGCAGAGGTAAGTGGCTTGTGGGATACTCGGAGTATATGGATGATGTCATCAAGGGTAGATGATAAGTAGTGCCCCAACCAAGGGTGAAATGGGTTTATTTTTCCAAAAAGGGAAGAGGGTCGCCAAAAGGTGACGACAAAAAGGTATGGAAATGCGGGAAATAAAAGCGTTTGTACAATAAATAAAGAATAATTTTGGGATGAGTGTACAAATACAGAAACGGGTGCCCCAATGTAATATGGTTGGCCCAAGTAGGGCACAATTTGCTTGGAGAACTGGTGGAGGGTGAGGACCCCATGGGTGGGTTTCTGTATGAGGTAGGTGAAATGAAGGGAAATTTGCAGAGGGGCAAACTGATTGTGGATGAAATGGAGGGTTCTTGATACTGTGGAGGTGCAGTAAAAAATAGAACCTTGAAGAGATAATCTGGGAGTCAAGTGGGAAAGCTAGCAAAATGAGGAGAAGGAGGATGTGGCTAATTCGCGACATGATGTAAGACTATCGGGACTCCCATCCCTAAAGGGTGTGAAAAACAACATGAGTGTGAAAGGTGCAAAAGGGTGCTATGAATGGGACAACTCATGTGGGTAAGAGTGCTACCAGGTGACAGTACCAAAGATGCAAATGGAGGTGTTGGTACTGCAGAACCGTAGATGGGGATCCTGGAGGCAAATGTCAGAGGGTGTGACTGGAGATGCAAGTGATATTCAGAGGGAATGACTACATGCTAGTGCTGAGTATATACCTAAAGGGGTTGCATTGATGTATGATGACCAAGTACCTGCACACATGAAAACCAAATACCCGACGTGAAAAACATCTGAAGAGAATCGAACATACGAGAATTTATTTGATAATTTTGAATATGAGCATGTGTACCCGGTCGGGGTATGAAAAAAATGGCGCCCCAGGGGCTCAGGATGAAAAGTGGCCCGGGGACTGTCTTGATGTAGATGACAGGATGTTGATCCTGTGACTGAAGATAGATTGAAGAATGGACAACCGAAGCTCTCGGAATGGTGAGTGGAAGTTTGGCGAAAAGGCCTATTTATAGTTGTAGGGCCCACATTGCCACCTCATTTGTACTTGTTTCCAGAGTGACTGGACGAGAGGTATTTAGAAGAGATTTGGATATTTTGGGAGAACGAGGTAGTCGATCGAGGACTAGCGAGTTTTAGGTTAGTAGTCTGATCATCCTGCATAGAATTAGGTTTTCCATTTTTGGGCAGGGGTTGTATGGAGGGCCGTACAAGGGGTTTTGGGGATGTGGGCCCCCAAGTGCGCGGGCGATTTGGAAATATGTGAGCACAAGTGTGCGCCTGCCGTCTAGATAGTCGCGCATGGGGGTGCCCGTAAGGGGGACTAAGGCGTGCATTATGTGCGCGTCTGTTGGTGACACAACCATGCATGTGTGCGCAACTGTGTAGTGGACATGTGCACTTTGATGCACACATGTGTTTGTGACAGGGTGCATGGAGGTGCCCCTATAGACTAAGCATGCATGCACTCATGCGTGCCTATGGGATGGACAGGCACGCCTATGGAGTGAATAGGCGCGCATATGTGCGTGCTTGTGGCATAAACAGGTGTGCATGTGTGCGCGCATGTGGGTTAAACAACTGCACCTTAGGAGAAAGGTTGACGGGTGTAAAAATTATCTTTTTAATGTTTTTTATGGTCAATGTGGCTGACCTGGGATTTTTTTATGTGGCTGCAGGCAATCATTGTGCATGATTCCAATCGGTTGGCGAGAGCGGGATTGGTCCCAGTTGAGGGATGCCGTGGCAATTGAGGATCCGGGGGTATGTGCTACTTTGGTAGCATGTGGGCTGCTGAAGTTCTTTGAGTGCTCGTTGATATGGGCACAAGAGTATCTCCTGCAATTTCTTATCTGGATGTGGAGTCCAGACCTGCATTGTTTTATGGTGTGGGGAGAGCAAATCGCCTTCACTGCGGTGGAGGACATATATTTTTTGACTGGGCTCCCGTTTCAGGGAACGCCCCTACCGACGGAGCCGGTGTTACCTGCTGACGCAACGTCAGTGACAGTGGGCCAGAGATACTGTTCTAGGGTGAACTTTATGTCGGGATCTGTCGTGAGCATCGGGGCGATGAATGCTCTAGCGCATTGTTGTATAGCAGCGATGATTGTGAGAGTGTACGGGTCCCTTGCGACTCAGCGAATCAGTGGTGGTCAATTGAGTATTATGGAGAGGGTACTGGCTGGTGAGCACTTTGCCTGGAGGCTTACGCTACATGCCAGGATGGTAGGGAAGTTGGACCATTATCAGTCCACTGATACAGGAGAGTTTGCCTTTGGGTCCATTCTATTGGCTTGGTTTTTGGAGAGGGTGCCTATATTGCACCCTAGGATTTTATTGGGCGCTCCTGGGGCGCGAGAGCCGCGACTGAGGTGGTGGTCGACTATTTTGAGGGCGGCCACTTCTTTACAGCTGAGGTGGCATAGGTGTGTTGGCAGATGCCACAGGTGATATTGCAGTTCCCATATGTTGGTGTGGACTTCCGGGATGATCTGGACATGGTGTTACCTCCAAGGGAAGTTTTTGATCATCGAGGTATGTTGATGAGTTTGATATATATATTTTTTGAGATAGCATGACATGTGTATTTGGTATAGATGATGATACTATATTTTGTTTGTTTGTATGTGCAGATGTGGAACCTTGCGGGTGCGAGGTTGAGTTGTTGAGGGCATCGGATCGCCAGGAGTCGGGGAGACAGTCGCGGGGAGGGTCGCGGGTAGGAGAGAGACGTTGGTGTGACGACGCCGAGGTGAGACCAACTAAGCCAGAGAGAGCAACGAGGAGATGCTAACTTGATGACCCAGGTGTCGGGCCATCACATGCTCCTCCGGTAGAAGCCGGAGTAGATTTTGAGGATATTCGTCGATGTTTGGAGGCGGTGCTACAGGGCATGCCTGAGGGCATGTGGTCGTGTATCCAGGATGAGGGTATCCTGGAGTAGTGTGGGGGGGTTCTACCACCGTGGTGGGATGTGGTACGATGGGAAGCAGTAGCAGGTGCTGCTATGACCAGACGGTTACCTCCCGGTCCGGAGGGACCAGTAGTGGGTGGGGGACCACCGCCTGAGGGAGGGGCAGGAGGTGGTGCTCTAGAAGCATCGTGAGTGGTGCTCTATGTATTTTTGTATTTTTGTATATAGGTTGGTGAGCCCATTTTGTATCGAGGTGCTTGACTGGCCTGCGGATACTTGTATTTTTGTATGTAAACATTTGGATGGCACTATGGACCAACTTATATATACATGAGTATACATTTTGAAATCTATGTGATGTTTACATGTGTTTTGTTAATGTGTTGATGATGTCTAATCTATATATGTTGTGACAGGTTTTTTGAAATGTTTATGTATGTGTAGAGGTATCTTGATGTGATATATGCCAGTCTAACACAATGTAACCTAAGCTACCTGTAATTTGATTCAATTGTCTTGGAATATGTGTAAATGTAATGAAATCAAAATTTCGAGATAAAAGTCTAACCTACAGGTATTTGCGAAAGAGGCAAGGATCGCGGACGCGGTACACATTGTTGAGCTGGAGAACGACTAGTTGAGAGTCGAGAAAGATGCGAAGGTGATGAATACGATGATGTTGGGCATCGACGAGGAGGCCAATGATGACAGTGTATTCGGCTTGGTTGTTGGTGGTTGAACCCAAACATATGTTGCTCGAATGGAGAATTTCATGTGAGGGGGTATAGAGGGCCCAAGCTGCCGAAGCGAGATTTTGTTTCCAACGGCTAGCGTCGTCAGCGTAACCGATGTGGTAGGTCAATGGAGGAAGCATCTGTCAATAGCACAAATGATAGTTTAGACATGAGGGATGGAAAAAAGATTAAAAACACTATAAAATAAATAACCTAAAGTAGAATTGCTACGCTTAGGCATAAAAGTTCTTTAAGTATAACCCGTTAATGGGTTCTTTGAGAGAGAGGCCTTCGGGAGAGGCTAGGATGTATGCACCTTTGGTGAGGCAATGTTGGATAATGTATGGGCCATGCCATAGTGACTCGAATTTTCCATGACCAAAGGTATCGTGAGTGATATCATAAGCAAGGACGAGGTCGCCTTTATGAGCGAAGTTTGACATCGCGATCAAAGGAGGCCTTTGACCATTTTTTAGTTGCCTCATTGTTCTGTAAGGAATATCGACAATCTTCATCCAGAGACTCTAAGTTCAACAAGAACTGCTCCATTGGAGTAGTGTCAGGTAATAGCTCAATTGCGGTGCGTAAGGTGGGAATTTCACACTCGATGGGAAGAGTGGCCTCAACCCCATGGACTAGATGAAATGGTGTGAAACCAATGGTTGTTTTCACAGCCGTACGGTAAGCCCATAGTGCGGAAAATAACATAGGAGTACCAGTGGTAGTTGGGTGTAATATTTCCATAGGGAAATGAATGGGAGGATTGGGGGGATTTGGGGGTGAATCCTCTGATAGGTCATCCAAGAACCATGGAGGCGTTGGGAGGGCATTGGGTTTGGGAGAAATGATATGAAGAATCTCTAGTGACGAGGTAAGGCCAACCATCGATTCTGTAGGGGTTTGAATTAGGGTCAATTGGTGTTGCATGTATTCAATGATCATAGGACACTGGTATGTAAAATGATCCAAGGATTCACATAGAGAGCAAGGGCATCTCATACGTTCATTGAATGAAGTGGTGACATAATGGATGTTAGTGATGTTGGGTAGGGATGATGTAGCTAGAATAGGTTCGTTCTGGAAGCTTTGGTGTACTGCGGATAATGTCTGCCGGAAGCGAGGCAGTGTTGGGAAATGGTGGGTATAATGTCCATATTCTGAACATATAGCGCAAGCGAATTTGGTTTGCATCCCTTTACTACTTGAGTGAGGGGTAGTAGCGACAGTACTGGCTACTGTGGTGAGTGTTGATGGTGTTTGATTGAGTGGAATCAGGTTTTGTAACTTAGGTAAATATGGGTAGTTGTTGGTTTGGTGTACATCTTTCTCACATAGCGCGCAAGGGGGTTGGACACGCGGGGGAAGTGGAGTTGTGGGATCCTTCTTCTTTCTCCTGCCCCCAGCTGTGGCAGGGAGAGTAGTGAGTGGGGGTGTAGGGGGTATGGTGGGAGTGAGTATGGGAATCGTCATTGGGATTCCTTCCATTTGGGGTGGAAGGGATGGTCGAGGGACCATCTCTGGTGGATGAAAATACCAAACTGGAATTGCTAACACCATATTAGGAAGGGTA
Organism: Picea glauca; assembly: GCA_000966675.3. NCBI lineage: Eukaryota > Viridiplantae > Streptophyta > Pinopsida > Pinales > Pinaceae > Picea > Picea glauca. Next base: position 1,219,779 of record JZKD02S2220521.1, on the reverse strand, counting down.
AGAGTTGCGGCTACTTGGAAAGATTGTACATTGGGAGGAGGGTAGAAGAAGGGAATTTGAGTGATGGCTTGGGGAACTGTCTCCCAAACTGATACATGTCCTTGGGGAGAGGTGAAATCATGGACTGGTGGGCTCGACAAGTTTGCAGGAGGCTCGTGTGGGGGGGGGCTCTGTGACTAGTGGGACGTTAGATATGATAGAAGCCTCTCTAGGAGGAAGGTTATCCTCTATGTCAGTTTCGTTGGATGATATGATTCATACTTGATTGGAAGGATGAAGGAGTGGTGGTGCTCCATGGTAAGTTCCTAACAATGATGGGTCTTTGAAAATCTCGGGACCCATTTCGATGAGTGGGTATGCGTCATGACTTGTGTGGATGAGAGGAAGAAGGTTATCGATGTTGGCAGAAGGGGTAGGCTCGTAATGTGAGACTTGGTCAATGGTAAGGATATTCCCATTATGGGGGGACATCATTGTTAACAAGATGGAAGAGGCAACTGCCTTCATAGCGTACATGTAGCTACGACCGAACAGGATATTATAATCGAGCGAGGCGTCGATAACTTCAATGTCAATAAGAATGGTCTTGCCCCCGAGTTCTACGGGGACATTTTGGAATAGTCCTTCAGGAGACGATGGTCGTCCATCATAAGCTCTTAAGGTAATGGCAGATGGTATGAGTTTCGGGAAACCGAGTTTCTGCCATTCCGATTTGGACATAATGCATGTGGATTCTCCTTCATCGATGATGCACCAATGAACTGTGATGTTCCAAATTTTCACTGGGATTTGAAAAGTGATCAAAGTAGGAAGGCAAGGTTTGCCGCTGTCGAGATCAAATGTAATGAGTCGAGTATCTGTGGGGTCGACTACCCCCAAAGAAGAAAGTAATGATTTCTGTTGAGTGGGGAAAGTCTGAAGGACTTCTAAGACTGACATGGAAGCCAGGGATTGTGCTAAGTCATCAACCAAACTGTAATTATGACCTTCCCTAGCCTGTGGGTTGTGGACATTCCTGCACAATGGGATGTGAGGGATGTGAAGAGGTGGTTCCACGTTAGGGCGAGGGATCACTAATGGGGGTCCCGTTGGTGTGAGGATTGTTTCGGGAGGAATGGGAGGAGACTTAACGGGTGCATGGTACTGAGGATTATGTGTTTGCAGAAGGATTTCTTCCTCACTGGTGAGGAGAATAGTTCGATCTGCAGGATTGTTTAGGTTGAGGTACTGTCCCAACTGTGGTGGGGTAGGTTGTATCTCTTGTTGGGTTTTCATCACACCTTGGTGTGGAATGGGATTCTACAGTACGGCTGGGGGGGGGGTTTGTTGCACATATTGTTGTGGGGCCTGCTGGGGGGCAGGCGGTGTTGGAGGATGTGGTAGACTGCCTGAGTCTTTTAGTTGTTTGAAATCAATGATTTGGGGGAAATGATGAGTATAATGACCGAACCCACCGCAAAGGGAACAAGGGAAGTTGGTTTTAATAGTATTGTTATTGCCCCCCTGGGGGTTCTGATTCCCTTGGTTCTGGTTGCCCCCAGGCAGTTGGTTTTGTTGGGGTTGATTCCCGCCTTGGTCGGGGTTGTTATTGTTCCTGTTTCTTCCTTTATTTTTGGCATTATTCGACGAATGGGTCGGATTTTCTGTATTCAGCTGTTCAAAATTTTGATATTGCTGAACGCGAGAGGGTTGAACAAAATTCACCCCCCCGTGAGGATGTGGGGGAGCCATTGGTTGTGGGGGACCAGGAAATGGAAAGTACAGATTCTGTGGGGGTAACGATCCGTAAGGTACATAGGAAGGCGTGGCAATTTCGCTAGTACTATAAGCTGAGGTAGAGGGGGTACCAAAACTTGTTTGAATAGGTGGGTGTATGGGGGGTGATGGTGGTGGCCCACTGATGGGTGGAGGCATAGAAACAGGGTATGGTTGTTGATAAGGGGGTGGGGGGTAATAAGAGGTTCCCCCATATGCTGACAGATATTGAGGTGTGCCATACATTGGTGGTGGTTGGGGTTGAGGACTGTGGTGTGTGGTATTACCAATCAATCCGTCTGCTGAGTGAGACATCCCGCGTTTGTCTTGACCGAATGGCATGGGTTTGGGGAGATCAGGAAGTACCGTGTATAAGCACCCCGATTGTGAATAGATGAGGTCATATTGTTGAGCCTTACTGATGGCTTCCTCTTCGAATTGAGGGAAGGTGGAAGCTACATCTTTATCGAGGAGAGAGACAAGTGATCTGAGAAACCAGTCAAGACACTATTGTTTGGTGGTTTCAGCTTTGCATAAACTACGTCATCTACGCCACTCATGAATGTGATCAGCGATATGTGTGGCTGAGGTTTGTTTGAAATTAGAGAGTAGTTCAAGACCATTGTGGATTGGTAATTGGAAGAAGGTAAAAAATGCTTTGGCCAAGGACTTGAAAGTCGCATGGGACCATGATTTCTCATCTACATACCATTTGGCATATGGGCCAGTGAGTGTGCATTGAAATAATCAGAGTCTGATGAAATCATCCATAATGTTGTTGGAAGAGCACCATAGGTGGAAGGTCGTGACATGGTTGGCAGGGTCATCTCCTGCCTTTCCTTCAAACTTAGGGATGTCTGAAGGTAGTTTGGTGGGAATTGCAGGCCATGTGGGGTCATGCAATATAGGATCATTGGTGAGTTTTCTTAGATATGGTATGTTAAGAGAGGCCAAATATGGCATCTGCATTGGGGGGAGGATTAGCTCCAACCATGGTGTGAGTGTGTTGTGAACCTGACCCTTGAGGGGGACTAGGTGGGTTGGTACTTCCCCCTTGAGAGGAAGTGGGTCCTCCGCTTCCGTGTAAAGGAGAGTGAGTGGATGAAGGTACTTGGGAAGTGGAGCCAAGTAATGTGGAGCCAAGCAAAGATGATCCTAGAACAGTGGCACTCACAGGAGTGTGTGAAGGTGGTGCCGATGAGTGGGCAAGACTAGGAAATCCCCCTAAAATAGGAGGGAGGTTTAGTAAGCGTCTGGAACGACGAAGGTTCTGTGGGTCCCCTATGATGTTCAACTAGCTAAGTGGATGTGTGTGAAATGTGATGAGAGAAAGTAAACAAGAACCATTGTTGCGAATTTTGAACTTTACACAATATATATATATCCAAATCAAAATGTAATCAAAAGTGTATCATACATAAAGTGATTTGAAAAAGAAGCATATATGTGGATAAGTGGGTTTTGTCTGCATGGGGAATCAAAGAAAACAAATGCTCATGTCCTGAATGACGTAACGTCCTTCCTCTCAAATAGCACTGGACCTTCCAAGAGTACTCAACAGTGGGGTCTGAAGTCACCGAAAGAGAAACTAGTGAAGGATGAAATAATTGGTTATAATGAGGGGTAAAGGGGGCATATCCCGAAAGAGCTGGCGATATTTCCCAATAGCCACACAAAATCCGATCAAGGTGCAATTGCAGTGCACAATTTCCATCTAGGTAGATGTCCTAAAATTTGGTCACAAGGTACCTCGGTCAAAGTGCGACATTTAGATTTTTGACCTAAGAAATGGGTCACGGGCTGGATCCCGTCCAAGAGGTGGGTGCCTCAAGGGGGGATGCACAGAACAACCAAACCTCGGCCTTCAACCCTTCAAGGTTATCTCTCTACCTTATGGTGTTAGGAACACTTGACTTGGAGGATTTTCAGTTCCCTATTTGACAACTTCTATGTTTTTGACAATGTGAGAACCAGATAACGGGGAGTTATTTGGATGCATATCACCGAAATCCTACCTAGACTAAAACATTTCTTTTGGCACCTCATGTGGAGGAAAACTTAGTGAGTTTTTAGAAAAAATTTAGGTGTAGTTGTTTTGAGAGGTTGGGGGTGTGAACCAACCTCGTTGAAATTAAATGGGAGTGGATAGTTTCGTCAAGAAAAGGGTGGGGTGTTTTCGGAATCCCTTTGAAGGAAACTTACTTTGACCTCCACATTTCAAGAAGAAACTATGTGGGTGATAAGTGACTTTTGTGTGTGAATGAGTGAAAGTGTGCCAATGTTTTAATGAATTAGGTGTCGCCTTGCTGCATGTGGACTTCGCTTGGTCCTTACAAGTGTTGATTACCTAATTAACTAAGTGTCTTTGGTACAACCTTGCGTAATTCAAAAGTCCCTAGGAAGCTAGCATGTGGACATGTGGGTCCGTTACTATTCCTTTAACTCCCTATTGTGATTTAATCTAAGAAAAGATTTGAAACTATACTAGATTGTGATCATGTGGGCATGTATGGGCCCATTACAAAACCTTTAAACTTCCCTAGTGATTTAATCTAAGAAAGTAAATTTCAACACTATCCTAACTTTGTAGCATGTGGGCATGTATGGGCCAATTCAATCTTAAGATGTGTTTGAAAAAATGAACTAAGAGGAGTCCCAAGAAGGGTTGTTGTCCTCTCCTAAAGGTTTTAATCTTTATAAGGGAGATGAAATTGTCCCACAATCTTTTTCTAATTCTCAAGGTCGCTTGGAGGCGTGAGAGAAGAGCATACTAAGCGATTGTTATCCAACTTTTAGTCCCAATGCAAGTTAGATGTGATTACAAATGATTTCCAACTTATATTTTTAGTCAAAACAAGCCATCCATGTGGCAAAAATGAAAGCAAAAGAGGAAATAATGATTTTAACCCCCTAAGTGCCTATGTGTTTTGACTAATCCCTTTATATTAAGAGGGGACTAAGTATGGTGCAGCTTAAAACATGCTTGAAATCACTTTTAAGAAGGCTAAGGGCCTTCCCCAAATCTCAAAAAACCTTACAATATGTAATTTTTGCACAGGTGTGCGGGTCTCAGTGGAGACAAAGGCGCACTGAGTGCATGTGAGCAGACTGAAATGAGCTAATGGGCGCAGGTGCACAGAACAAAACCGTGACTTAGGTGCATGTGCGCACGATGCACGTCTATGGGCCCAAAAACCCGCACACAGGTGACACACAGCCGTGAATGAAAATTTCGGATGGAATTCTCCCATTTCAACTTGGAATTGGATGTTTGGTAGGTCGGCTTAGGCTGGTTAATGCACCTGCAAGTTAAATAAACCAAAAGAAGAGATAGAAAAACCCAAATGGGGTAGGAAATCGATACCTTTCCCCAGTGGAGTCACCAATCTATTGCGCCTCTTTCATCACCTTAGTGAGCAAAATAGAGGTGCTTGCAAGCTTAGTTGGGTTTGCTAAGCAGGACAGCTATAAGGAAAAGGGTTAGAGAAAGAAATATAAAAGAACAACTAAGAATTAAACTAAGAAATAAAACAACAACTAAATTAATGAGCATAGGGACATAAGGACAAAAGAAACAATGAGACCCATGTCACCAATGGTAAGGCTGATATTAGTGAAAGAAAACACCGAGAAGAAAGAGGACTATGAGTCCCTTCTTCCTCCAAGGGAGGGCTCTTGGACTCCCACAAATAAGCTCTTCTTACAACTTTGAAAATGAAAATGAAAATGGTGAAAAAATTCTTTGCTAATCCACTCAAGGGGTGAGATGGATTGCCCAATGCAATGATGCTATTATACTCTTGATGAGAATAGAGGATTCCTCAAGAGAATACTGGCAGCATAACTTTGCTATTGAATTCCTTGAAAAATGAAGTGCATCCATGGCCTTTTTATAGCATTTATTTGAGGTATTTTCCAACTAGTTTGTAGTGTGTAAAGAGGCTAATTAGGTCATTTCTAGGTCTTTGACCAGCCACCCAGTCGATTCCAGTCCAAATTTGAGTGTCAAATCAACTTGGAAGTTGAACCAGAAGTGGATGGGAGGCCGACCACTCTCATAAATGTGTCGTTTCTCAGGTGTGTGGATTTTTGCGACAACATTCGCGCATGTGTGTGATTCTTGCATTTTTATTTTGCGCATGTGTGCGCACACCCTGTGTCTTCATAGCGCCCTTTAATTTTGTCACTAGTTGTATAGATTTTGACCCTTTGGAAATGCTTTGGTGGTAATTCTGGTCCATGGGTGACCTCATAACTATTTTATGATGTTGAATTATTGTAACCATTTGCGGATGAAATTTCAATGATAACACTTAACTTTAATAACAAGAGACTATCATTTTCATCAAACGTTTCTTTAGTCTCACAAGACTAGTTTTGGATTAGTTAACAACCCTAACTTGAACTAATCATAACTTTGTACCTGTAATGAATAAAGATCTTAAACTGATACACAATGTTCATCAATGTGTTTTATGAAATTCCTCCAAGTGTCACTACTTGTAACCTCTCAGAAAAGGAGTTATAGCAAAAATGGCACACCTTGTTGAATTATGTCTTATTCTAGAGAGCGACCTTGTAGAGCGTGCCCCACACATAATACTTGTTGAATTGATATGAAATTGTTACAAAGAATAATAAAGACTGTATTCTAACCAAAAACAGTTTCCTTACTAAATTTGGATCTGTTATGAAGAAGTTATGACGTTTTTACCTGAAACACATGTTTTTGACTAGTTTCAGGACTAGCCACAAACCCTATTTTGTAACTCCAAAACTACAACAACCCACAAGATTAATTTTTTACCACAAATACTTGGATATGTTTCCTCAATGAAATATCAATTTCACAGTCTGAATAATTCTAGAAAACAAGTTATTGTGAAAATGGTGAGATGACCTGAAAAAAACATACCTTAGAAAGCATCATCAAAAGAATTTTTCCTTCCTTGAATTCCAGCCTTCTTTTCTTCACTTTCCTCAGAAATTCAGCTTAGATATCCTTTGTTTACCTCAGAAACCTATAGGTATTCAATATGCTCAAGTGTGTATTTAATGAGAGAGCCTTTCCTCTTATTTATACTCTCCAAGTAGCTTCCTTAAAAACATCTTCTAGGTCACTTTGCCCACTTTCCTTATTTTATGGTTAACCCACTTCTAATTTCTCCATTAAATTTATTATTTAAATAAATTATTTTGTATTCACTTTGAATTATAGTACACTCATCAATTCACTTTATTATTTACCTTCTAAAATCTATTAAACCACTTTGACTACTTTGACCATTTGGGGCTTCTAGATGACATAAGAGGGTCCTCCAATTTCGTAAGGCCATAACTCTCAAACCGTGAGGAGTTATGTGAAGTTCCACATACCACTAGAAATGGAATGAAATGTACCATACATATAGAATAGTATTACCTGTAAATATATCAAAACTCATACCATTATCCATCAAACAAACTTGGGTCCACTACCCAAATCTGGGTTCTCCAACTTCTCATGGCCATAACTCTCTAATCGTGAGGAGTTATGTGACGTTCCACATACCACTAGAAATGGCATGAAAATCACTATCCATATAGGATATTTTCACTAAAAAATTCATTGACCTTCATCTCATTATTCCACAAATAAGCATGGGTTCTCTAACCATACTTCTAGGATAACTCAATCCGCAAAGCGTCTTCTCGTGAGGGATTTCACCATAAGGGGACCACTTTGGAGTTCATCCATTTCTACTTATTATCAAAAATGAAAAGACAATAATGAAACATCTTTACAACAAACAATCTTGGGTCCATTACCCAACCTTTGTGCCACAGGAATTTCTTCAAGGGTTGACATCAATGACAACCAACCTTAATCAACAAGCAGAGTATAGAAGCCTTGCTTCTTGATGGTCAGTTTGGCAATGGATTAGGTAGTGAAGGATATGTTGTACATCCCAACATCATGTCGATGGTTTGTCTAATAGAAATACTTCTATAGTATTTCCATTGTTTTCTCGACCCTGAAATGTCCAACAACCTGACTATAGTGCGCTTCCAAAATTCATCTTGGCACGCTCACTCAAAGGAACAAAAAGGTATCCTAGGTGACATAGCAATGCATCCTGGAGGTGAAAATTTGGAACTCGGTTACCCTCCAAGAGCATCTTGTATGTGTGGCCAAAATCTGGATCACTCTTATAGAGAAGCGACCAATCAGAAGTCCCATACCCACAAGAGTTGAGCACGGTGTTTATCGCCACGATCGGTGGTCGGCTGAGGAAATATGCAACATTATTGGTGCTTCCCTTATTGTACTTGATGTTCAAATGACATTGTTGCAGATATGTGGACCACTTTTGATGGCGATCGTTCTGCAACTTCCCTTGTGTCTATATGAACTGCAGGGGTCGGTGGTTTTGTGGATGATTGTTTCCTTCCCCAAAATGTAATGCTTCCATTATCGGTAATCCTGAACAATGGAATACATTTCTTTTTCACAAGTGGGATAATTTCGGATTGTATCAGACAATGTCGCACTGTGATATGCCACTATATGTCCTTATTGAGTAAGAGTTTCCCCAATATCATAGTCAGAGGCATCTATCTCGATCTCAAATGGTTGTTGCAAGTCTGGTAATGTGAGCACTCGGGCACAATAGAGGCGATGTTTCAATTCTACAAATACCTTCTGTTGAGATTCCGACCAAACAAATTTTTCTTTTGCTCCTCCATTGGTGACTTGACTCAAGGGCCAAGTGATATGAGAGAATCCCAACACGAACCTGTGGTAGAAATCAGCAAGACCCAGAAAGATGTGAAGCTCTGTTAGAGTGGTCGGGGTTGGAAAATCCCAAATGAATTGGATATTGGTTGGATCCACATGCACCCCATGCTCATTAATAATGTATCCCATATATTGAACCTAGGTCATGCCAAAAGTGCACTTCTCCAAATTGGCAAACAACTTGTGTTTCTACAATGTTTGGAGGACCTGTCAGATGTGGTGGAGGTGCTCTTCCCAAGTCTGGCTGAAGATCACAATGTCATCCAAGTACACTACTAAAAATGAGTTGGTGAATGGTCTCAAGATTCCATCCATCAACCTCATGAAGGTTGCAGGATAATTCATCCGAAAATCATGACCATCCATTCGAAAAGGCTCTCCTTGGATTTGAAGGAAGTATTTCATACTTTGGACGGTTCGATTGGTACCTGGTGATACCCAAAATTCAAGTCGATCTTGCTGAAATATTTTGCCCCTTGGAGTTGGTCTAGAAGGTCATCAATCCGTGGGATCGGGTACCTATTCCAGAAAATGATCTTGTTAAGCACCTGATAGTCAATATAGAGTATCCAAGTCCCATCTTTCTTATGTACCAACATGATCGGGATCCCATAGGGCAATGAACTTGGTCATATGTGACCTTCCTATAGAAGCTCCTGAATCTACCTTTTGATTTCATCATTCTCTAGAATAGATCGTTGATAGATCAGTCCATTGGGAAGCGATGCATGTGGGGTCAGATGAATGGGGTGCTTGAGATGAAAGTGAAAAGGAACCCCTGTGGGTGAGGTGAAGATGTCTCAATACTCCTCCATGACCTTGTCCATTTTTTGTTGTCGTACAGAGGAGACCTGTCTGGAGGTCATGGCCATAGTATTCTTCTTTCCCTGAGGGTGGATCATTAGGAAAACAAATTTCTTGGTTTTGTAAATGAGCTTACTCCATTGTTTCGTAGTAACCAAAGAGATAGCGATAGGAGGTGGTACATTTGGTATCCTGTACAACTTATTTCCCAAGGTAACATTAACAGCGTGAGGCTAGGACTCATACACAACATGTCACTTCCACAAGTATGGTTGGCCTAATAATACATCACAAACATCAAGAGGTGAAATGTCACATAATGCCTCATTGGTGAATGGCTTGATGTTGTAGGGAAGGAAACACTATTGGATGACGCGGAGATCTCGTCCTTGGTGAAGCCACCTGATGGTGTATAGTTGTGGGTGTGTTGTGTTCAGCAAGCCCAACCGCTTCATGAATTCTACTAAAATGAGGTTCTTTTGGATCCCACTGTCAACAAGGAACTATAACGGGGAGCCCTTTACCCACATCTGAGAGTGGAAGAGATGCTCCTCCTCCTCTGGATCTTCTGGTTCTTCCTTTTGGATCTTCGTGGTGGAAACAATGACATTGGACTCCGCATCGATAATCTGCTTCCTTCTTTCATTCCGCTTCTCAGGATCTGATTCAATGTCATAACATGCATCTGATTTAGAAGCCCTCATCTCGACCACCAGTGACTGTTTGGACCGACACTCACTTGTGTTGTGAGTGGAGCTCTTATGAAACTCACACCACTTTCCTGTTTCCTTCTTCAGCTTCATGGTGTTGTTCTTTGCTTGCAACTTTGGCAGGATGTATTGAGCCACCATGCCTTGTATTTGTCCTTTATTCTACAGTTTGCGGGCACCTTTCACTTACTTTTGATTTGTAGATCCAAAGTCTCGCTTCTTCTGTTTGAATTTCTTCTCAATATTGGCAACATATCGGTATGTCGTACCAAGAGAGGAGATGTCCAGGAACTCCATTTCCTCCTGAATCTATTTATGTAGACAACTTCGGTACTTCATCACCAAATGTTTCTCTGGATCTTTGATACCCAACTTTGTGTGCAGGGTATGGAACAGATTCATTAGCTCATGCACATCTTGATCCCTTTGTTGCCGCAATGTAGTCCATTGTATGTACTTTTCCTCATAGCTCCCCACTGGATAATATTTTTCCTTGATGGAATATCAGAAAGAATTCTAAGTGGGTATGGGCGAGAAAAGATAGGGTTCCCCCTCGACCTTTTTCTCACAGTAGTTTTCCCACCAGTCCTTGACATGGGGGCAGATTTGAGTAGTGAAAAAATAATCTTCTCCCGGTCAGAAAAGTCATGAACCGAGAAATATCCTTCTAATAGATTCAACCATATATCTACAACATCTGCATCTATTTTTCCATCAAATATGGTAATTTCAAAGTTCACTTGTACCTTAAAAGGGGTTTCACCTCCAGAGTGGCTGTTGGATGCAGATGCGTCGCCAGTGGGAAATCGTTGAAGGATCTGGGTGAAGTTATCCAGCATCACGTTCCTTTGTTTTTGAAGGGCCTCCTCAAGCAATATTTTGATAGGATCTCCTTCTCCCTCATCTTTCTTTTTATCCCCAATGGGCAGTTTCCAGGGTTTACAATGCTGATCTTGAAAAGGTTCAAATAGATCGATCCCTAACTCCTTATACCCCAACCTCGTTGGGGACATGCAAAGAAGGATAGAGAAAGAGAAGACCGCTCTGATATCACTGATCCAAATTTATTCAAGAACACAACATAATACACAAATAACCATGAATATAAAGATGCAGTGGAAATAACACTTCATTTCATTAATATCAAAGAACTGAAATTTATTTATAGACATAATAGAAATAAACTAGCTAGGGTGCTAGTAGCTTATCTCTGAGAAGAGATGTGGTGGCTACAAGCCTTTGAAATCTGTGTTACAATGAGTCTAGAATGCCTATATGTTATTTAAAAACAATGGAAACCCTAAACATCCACAAACCTAACCCTAGGAGATGAAACACCAGAATATGGGCCCCGTCGGGGTAAATTGGTACATCAATTTCTCGAGGTCGTAACTTTTGCATACTATGTCCGTTTGACGCATATGATACATCATTAGAAATATCTATCCAAGGAATACAACTGATAACAATAGATCTCAACGTTTGGGACAAATTAATATTCATCGATTGGTCAATGCCCAAAAAACATCGTTTAAGGCCTCAAAATGGCTCTAAAAGTTCAGTACCCGAAAAACTACCAAAAATAGCAAATTGTAATACAATTAAGGAAACTGTAAAACTAAAAGAAACAATGGTGGGGGTCCAAGTGGAATAGGTGGGTGGCCACCAATATCCACTTGGATCACAAGTCTATGTGCGTGCCATGAGAATATGGGCACGAATTTCATCTTTGAGGCCACAGATAAAGTATTCCCTAAACAAAGCATCTGACATGCCCTCCATTTAGAAATCCAAGTGCTCAAATGTGACAATAAAGTCTTCCTCTGTCCCTGACTTCTTTAACTTGGTAAAATGGCCTAAATGGTGGGTTTCATAGTCAAATAGGTCATAAAGTTCGACCATAAAATGTGTCCAAGCAACATACCCTTGACATTCCTTTTTTCTCCATTGCCACCATTTCCATCGTTCCGGATCCATATGTAGGACACCATAACGAAGATTGGATAAATCATCAGTAATTCCATGCAAAGATAAATAATGTTCCATTTTGGTGACCCAACCTATGGTATCTAATCCATCAAATTTCTTCACCTCAATTCTGGGAGGGAGGATGTCTCGAGAAAAGTGGGTAGTATGAGGACCTTTGTAATGGAAAAAGTCATGGTCATCCTGATAATATGGTTGTTTAGAAGAGGAAGGGTTATGGGAATGGCCCATGAAGTGTTCTTTGAGGTATTTGAGGTCTTTGATGTGGGAACATTATTCCTTGAGGATCTCAAAAGAAGAATTGATTGAGATAAGGTTGGCATTGATAGTATTGATGTCTTCCTGGTTCTGGTGTGTGTCAACATTCAAGGTATTGAGTTCTTTGGCTTGTGTGGTAGCCATTTGGAAAAATGAGCAAGCAAATGGTATAAGGGAAACAAAAGGGGTCTTGAGGTGTGGGTGGGACCATGGAGAAGAAGGGTGTAAAATGATAGGTACCACTGTGATCAGGGTGAAAAGGGGGATCCAATGGGATAGGAGCCAAATAAGGGTGTCGGAGAAGGGTTGGGTCCACAAAAATAATTGTGTTAAAAATGATAGGTATCATTGGAATCGGGGTGAAGAGAGGAACCAAGTGGGATAGGTCCCAAAGAAGTGTGCCTATGAGAACACTACCTTTTTTTTTAACTCCTGTGGAGTTATACTCCATTATGAATAATAATGCAGTGTTGAAATGCCCAAATTCTTAAGAGGAAGAAATGTGTAGTAATTTTGCAACCTGAATGCAGGAGGAACAATTGTGCAGTAATAGATCTTGTCGGTTCTGTTTTTTCTTACGTCCCAAGCATTAGGGTATGCAGGGTGTCTACAGACAAGGGGTTTCCCTATGCTATAACTCTATGATATATGTGCAAGGTCCAATAGTAGTACTCGACCCAATATCTCAGGGAACCAACTAAGGAGGTGAGACCATGCCCTTAGTTGTACTACCCGACTACCCAGGTACTAGAGAGTATCTTCCTGAGTGTTGTTCTCGGTGATGCTATAGCAGTCAAGTGGCCAATCGGTTTATCTATGGATGGATTTAGGAGATCTAGGTCGATCTATATATAGGTTTTATCTAATGCGCTACCACTCAAAGGGTTACCAACAGGGGTTACAAGGGTGGCCAACATATGTGTGCTTAAGTACCACTTGTATTTTTTACGTGTATGACTCCCTGACCACGGGTTTATGCACATAACTAAATATATTTATAGCTTTAAGATGTAAAAATATGTCTCTACACTGAAAAGAAAAATTAACCCACAATTTTCTTCCAAGGAAAGTGCTCGGATACCACTTGTAGTATTCCAGGTATAAAATAGTATGCAGAACATAAATATTTTAGCTAGAAATGGTAGAACAACAATGATATAACCATAACAATACCAGAATAACACCAAAAAGAGCACCTTGATTAATGATAGAAATGCTCACTTGCCTCTTTGAGGGGGGAAACCTCCAGCAGAGCAGAGCTCTATTACAATAATATCCAAGACAAGATTTATCATACCCTTTACTCCTATTTATACTAAATCTATCTATCCAAAAGAACAATCTAGAGGAAGATCCTTCTAGAAGCGGAAGATTCTATTAGGTATTCTTACATTTGACTTATTCTTCCTTACTGCTAGGCCTTTATTACATGGAATTATATTATTCTACCTACGTGAGGGGATAGGGAGGTTAGGTCCCTAACACAGATCATTTTGTTCATCTTAGGAAATTCTTTCTACACTACAAAAAATTTGGTATGTGATTGAATCCTTCTAATTCTATCTTCAAAGCTACTCAAGTAAAACTCCTTAGTCATATTGTTTCTGACTGTGGTATTAGTATTGACCCTGGGAGAGTTTCTGTGATTATGAACCTCCCTACTCCCACATCTAAGAAAAGTGTTCAATCTTTCATGGGAACCATTAACTTTGTAAGGAGGTTTATTCCTTGACTTCACTATGATAGTTAAGCCCATTCATAACTTGATGAAGCATGATATAACCTTCTATTGGACTGATGAGGTAGAAAAATATTTTATAGGAATCAAGAAAGCAATCAACTCTGCACTAGTTTTAACTAAGCCCGATTTCAATAAATACTTCATTATCTATATCAATGCCACAGACGAGGCAATTTCTACCATTCTTCTGCAAAATGATGATCAAAATTAGGAAAATCCTATAGCCTATATGAGTCAATTTTTATCAGATGACGAGGTGAAGTATATTCTAATTGAAAAACACACTTTCACCTTGGTAAAATCTATAGGAAAATTCATGCATTTCATTTTGGGAAAGAAAATGCAAGTAAGAGTCCCTTTGCCTGTAGTCAAGTTTTTGCTTACACAAAATCATCTTTCAGAAAAAACTTGTTAATTTTTTTCCAAGATTTAGGAACACGATTTAATGATTACCACAACCAAAACTATTAAGGGACATGATATATATCTTCACTTGGCTCAACACCCTAAACCAAGTGATTCTCTTTAAGAATATGAGAATGCTTTGTCGAAATTATTTTACTTGGAAACTCTTGATATTAATTTGGGTGATCATCCTAGGTGCAAGGATATCATCTATTGTCTTTTTCATCAGAATTTCCCAAGTCATTTAGATTCGCATTAGCATAGAATATTTCTCTTGATATCCCCAAAGTACCTCATCCTAGGAAACATCCTTTATTGTAGATATGTTGATGGGATACTATTAAGATGTGTTGATGATAAAGTAGCCCAAATAAATTTAAATGAGTTTCATGGTTCGATAGATTGTAACCTCCATATTGGTGGCCATTTTGCAGCAAAGGCTATTTCTTTCAAGATCATCGGGGTTGATTATTGTTGACCCTTGATGTTTCAATATTCTTTCAAGTTCATTCGGGCTTGTGAAAAAATTCAAAATTTTTCTGGAAGAGAAAAGTTTTCAGCTATGAATTTATAGCCAGTCTTACCTGATTTCCCATTTTCTAAATGGATATTAGACTTCATTGACCCTATCAACCCTCCATCTTCTGTAGGACATGTATGTATCTTGACAACAACATATTACTTTAACAAGTGAATAAAGTTGTCCCTCTTAAAAATGCACAGGATAAGCAGGTTATCAACTCCTTAGAATCTAATATCTTTGCACGCTTTGGTCTTCCACTCAAAACAATGTCAGATAATGGACGAATGTTTATTTCTGAAAATTTTTCTCAGTTTTAGAGTAAATTTGGAGTCAAGCACTTCACCTTATCCACCTATTAACCTCAAGGAAATGGGAAGGCTGAGTCAACCAAAACAAACTTGGTCAAGATCATGAAAATGATTATTGATGATAAGCCCCGGCAATGGCATACTCTTCTCACATATGCATTGTGGGATGATCTCACAACCACAAAAATTAGCACTCGACATACCCCTTTCTCACTCTTATATGGTCAATAAGTTGTAATTCCTGTTGAAATTCAACTTACTTCCCTTCATTTAGCAATGCAGGCTGAGGAGTTAAATTCCACTGATATTTCCTAGAGGATGAGTGCTCTGTTGGATTTAGAAGAATAAAGAAACCATGCATTGGAAAATATGAAGAAAAGGTAGCAGACACTCAAGAAGTACTTTGATAAATGTGCCAAATCTGTCAAGTTTAAGGTCAATGACAAAGTCCTACTTTGGGACTCTGCACATGTAGATAAAGGAAAGAAATGTAAATTCCAAAATCTCTAGATGGGTCCATACAATATTGCTCTAGTAGTCGGAAATAATACCTACATGCTAAAAGAATTTGAAGAACGACTATTCTCTTTCACAACTAATGGATTTCATTCGAAACATTGTGTTGATCCTAGCTGATTATTTCATTTTTTGAATCAATGTTTCACATAAATATCAGTTTAAGTTGTACAGTTGTTTTATTTTTCTACATTTTATTTTCATCAGTGTTGTTTCTGTACTTTCTAGTCTTTCTTGAGGTTTCATTGCATCTTTATTTTCAATTTGATTATATCTTTATTTCTTTGTGTCTTTACCCTCAATTTTGTTGAATTTTTGTTTTCATCCAAATTTGGATAAGTCATGTATAACCACAAATTTTCCTTGTTTTGTAGAAGTATGCTTAAGTACTGATAAGTATCCAGAATGGAAAGAAAGAAAATCACTTGTGGTTTGCAGCCTTGTATCATGTTGCACCTATGACCACTTTGCTTAATATTGAGTGTTAAAGATTTCCTCTCTTTCATATTTTCACTTTATGCCTTCCGCCACCCCTATTTGAAAGAGCATATCAGATAAAAATGAAAACTTTGAGTACATAAACGGAAAATTTATCTGTCTACAAAACCAAAAAGATGAGTTCAATCCAATATTACATTGCCTTCCCTTTGGAGTCACCAGTGTTGACTCTCAAAATCGTCAAAGAGTCACCTGCCTACAAAGAATAGCAAGGAATATAAAACTATAAGTGGGACCCCCTATAGTGTCATTCAAATAAATAACCTATAAGATCCCCTTTGAAGGATATTTCACTTAATTCTATGTTGTTGATGGTTTTCTTTGATGCTTACGAATCACCTGCATGTGATTATTTTGGTATGATCTTGGTTTTAATTCCTAGCGCTAATGAGTGATAACAGTTGTTGTTTCAAATAGTAATTAAAATCCCTCTTTGGGCATTTATTTTTCGATTCTAAGTACAAATGCAGGGAAAAATCATCTTCAAAAGCAAAATTTCATGGATGTTGTTTCAAATGGTAAAAGGTTCTCATTTTGATGAATGTGTCGACATGGTATTCACTGACTAGTTGTTGCCTTGTATGTGTGATGAGTTTTAGACATATGAATGTGACTCGTAAAAAGAAAGAAAATATGTGTCTTGTATATGTATATAGTCTGATACATATTATACAAGTTACAAAGACATGGTGGTGTCGAATTTGTTGTTATGATTGTGGTAACTTGAAGGTTTTTATATGGGAAAATTTTGAAAGTTTTAACGCATATGGGATATTATCCACACAACACACATATATTACATGTTGTATGGGTATGATTTAACATATATATATTATAAACATTGCATGGTCGACGACCTTATTTATGGTTATAAAGTATTGGGATTTCATATATTATATGAAGTCAAAGTTTTGAATATAGTGGGATACCCTATATACATAATACCCACATTATTTTTATACCATATGTTGGACATTGTTATATTGTCGACGATGTTTAATGTGGTAGGTGGTTGTGTTGGTAACATGTCATCATGTATGAGTTGGCACTTACTTGTCACATGTTGGTTGCTTTAGGTTTTGATGTGACTTACCTTGGGTTTAGCAAGTGATTAATGTTGGACGTCACCCGAGCACGAAGTGACCAACAATTAATGCACCAACTTGTTGTTACCACCTTGGGTTTTGGAATTTGGTTCATTCATTAGTAGTTAGGAAGAAGTGTGGGCTCTAGTAACTACAACAACTACTCGAAGGCACCATTTAACCTGCAAAACACCAGGTACCAGGGTTTCAATTCCCTATCATCTAATGTGGTTTTTTCTTAATAGTTTATGCTTGGCTCTGTAACTAAATGTTGTGCTTGACATTTGATGCTTTCATGCTCTGTTTTAAAGGAAAATGAACTTTTTATGCTCCTTTTTTTAGAAAATATGCATGCATAAAAGATTGAATGGTATGGTTGATGGTTTTACTCATTGATTTCCATAGTTATGGTTGTTGGTTTCCCATTTACCATGTTATTTGATTGGTATGTAGTTGTTTATAGCGCATTAAAAAATGGCAGAGTCTGTTGCTTATGGGTCTTTGGTATTTTAGTGTTGTATGAAAATAGGTTTCATACTGACTATGCATTGTTTCTTTATTGAAATGAAAGTGTCACACAACCTATGCATACCCTTGTTAAAAATAAATGATTGTTTTTACCCGCATGCACATTGCAGTCGAGTCAACTCCAAAGCAAAAGTATTTGGCTCAATGCCCTTTTCATATAGACATTGTGTTTTTCATTATCCCATTACTTATGGAAACCATAACCATCTAAAACCCTTGTCGACTTGACTATGGTCATTTTTTGGGTCACATGCTAAAGACCGAAAACAAAGAAAAAGAAAAGAGACAACATCGCCTCTGTGTATTATGATTGAATTTGTGATGAAGGTCACATCAGAGTATGGAATTGTTTTTAACTAACCCATTGGGCCTCACAAGGTTAAATGGTTGTGCTTTGGTATAATTTATTGTTGCAATAAAATTTTGAACCCCTTTCATTTCATTGCATGCAAGTCATGACACCTCTGTCATGGCTGAATATTATTTTAAAACTGTTAGTTCGAATAATTTAACAGATGATGTCGTTGGGGTTTTGGGTCAATTTATTATCCATTGTTATTTAATATGATTAAGTTTTCTTTCCCATCCTCAGATTCAATGTTTTGACTTGTGGCCACAACAGGGGCATGGAACCATGATATTGATTGATATCTTCAATGCATTATACATGTTTGCCACCTCTTGCAAATAAAATGATCGATTCGATTTCAGGTCTAATTGAATAACATTGTTATGATTTGATCATATAAACATTCGAGTGTTGGATAATGAGAAATGAAGTCGATAATTTGAAACACAAATAGAAGAAATGTTTTAATTAGTATTTGGATGAATCTATTGATATTTCGAGCGATGTTTACATGAAGTTTCGCATACAATGGTTGGCAGTAATATGTAATGGTTTGATTAAGGATGAAAATTTGTGTTCTATATGGACTAATACATGCATTTTGATCATTTGTAAACAAAGAATAATGCCTGGAGTGAATATTTTGTGAACAATTCGAGCGATGGCAAAACTATCGTGAGACATTTTTCAACTGTGTTTTCAAAATGAATAATTTGGTTATGGAATGAGAGATTAATAAAGTATAGACAAAATTTATTTATTGAACACTATGGTTGTATAACAACTATAATTTTGCTTATTAGAATTATAAGAGATGAGTGATGATGAAGATAATTGTAATGTAAGCATGTCCATTTTATTTTCTCGTCATACTTAATATTTTTCGTCCATTACAATCCCAGTTCACTAACCCAAATACCTATTTCATTCCCATACTTTAATTATGATTATAAGAAGTATTTCATGGCATAATTATATAAGTTGAAAAGGGAGTGTTTAGTTTGTTTGATATTTTCTCTGTTTCATACCCAAAATGTTAATGATAATTATTTGATGGAACTATTCATGGTGAATGAACAATCCATATTGCACTTCTCGATCATACTTACCATTTTTTTCTCATTACAAACCCGATCATGGAATCCCAAGAGCCCTATAAACCCATGTTCTGAGTAATTACTAGTTATAGAATGTGGAATGCATAATGATTTCCTGCATATGTACTGTTATGTATAGATCCAGGTCTAAACTATTATTTTGCAAAATTTTAGATGATGGATTAGCCGTGCTCTAGTTCTAATATTTGTGAATGTGTGTTAGAATGAGATTTTTCAGCAGAGGCAGTCATGGTAGGAGGACTAATAACATATGCATAGGATTGGGCCCCTGTAAAAGGGGTAACAAAATATTAAGTTTCTCTATACACTTTGATGCAGATTCAGAAGAGTTTAATCAATTGTTGCAAACAAGTTTCCTCAACTTGGCTATCCAACAAGCTTACATACCTCCACCTATTCCTGAGAACCCATTCCCAAGCATTTGTATACTAGTTCCAAATCATAATTCCACTTCCCTATTTGTGCCAGAAAGAGATGGTTGACAAGATATTGTGCACCCTCCTCCCAGACAGTCACAAGGATGGCCAAATGTTGATAACCCACAACAACCTCCCTTTCATGCTTGGCCCACTGGTTCATTTCCACCACCACCTCCTCTACATCAAAATTTGTAGCCTCAATCCCAAGACTCACATGCCCATCATAAGGCCAAAATAATTGAGATTGAAGGAAACCCTAAGGAAGAGAAAGCAGAAGCAACCAAGTCAAAATCATCACAGGAATATTCTCATTCAGTCACTTCCCATATGCAGGAGAATGATCAGAAATCTGCTAAGGCAGATTCATCAATTGGAAGAAATGAAGAGGTCGAGAGAAGTCATAGTAAGAGAGGGACATCCTCTCATAGTAAATATGGTTTCTCATGATCAGTTTGATTTTTTTATTTGGCACTTGTATATGGACTTGTTTTCACATTATTTTTGGACAGATTCATGTTTTACAATTCATTTTGGGACAGATTATATTTTCGACATCATATCATTTTTGGGACAAATCATATTTATTTTGACAGCTCATATTTGATAGTACTTTTTTGGACATTCTTATATTTGATATGCTTCATGATTGGATAGATTTATGTAATGGATAGATTTTGATAAACTAAATAATTTCCACATGGAGTGACAAGGAGGCTCATATGAATATTTCATCTTATGCATGATAATGACATGGATTGTATGATGTGGAAATATTGATGTGTCATGAATTTAATGTGGAACATACAAGGATGATATGGTTTATTAATTCATTAAAGTGAATTAGGGGGTCCCCACTTATTAGTTTTATTTAGTACCCTTATCATATTATTATTATTATTATTATTTATCAATTTACTTGACAACTCTCCTATTGACTAACTAATTTTTAGTTAATGAGTTAACTAAAAGTGGTTGAGTGATTCAACTACCTTGGAGATATTAAAAGGAGGAAAGCTGGACAAAGTAGGGGGAGAAAAACACATTGCTCTGATAAGGGTCTGTCGAAGGTGATGAAAATCTAGGACCAAGGAGAATTGAATTTTGATATGCTTCCAGAGTCATAATAGAGTGCAAGTTGTGGTTGTTGGCTTATCTTAACATCATTCTTGGTCTGAATTGAAGGCACCAATGGCCTATGTGTGCGTGTTACCCTAGGATTTTAGACTTTCATTTGGTCCATACTTTGAAAGTATGTGAAGTGTATTGGATGTTATAGAATAAATGAATAAAATCATTAATGGTTTTGCAACTCTCTTGGTCTTTCTTAATTCTATGAGATTATGTGATTTTGCTTCATGTTCATAAATTATTATTTTAAAAATCAGGCTTCTTTATTTCAGTTTGCATTTGATAAATGATAAATAAAAAACAACAATTGGTCTTTAAGTTTAATATCTTGAAGGTTAATTGAATTTGCAATAAGGCTATAAATTAGGGTGATAATCCCGCCTATCTTTTCTTAGCCAGGAAAGATTCGAAAAAATGTTGCGAGGAGAGAATCCATCTCTTTTCCTCAACATAAATTAGGTGCTTATATTTGAAGGAGTGTTTATAAATAGTTGACTTAGCGATTGCGTTGTGGTTTGTTTCATTTATGTGTTCTTTGAGCTAGGTTTTAAAGGATCTTCTAGTTTGTCCTATGTAATATTTTCCACAGGAGCAGAGAATTTGGTAGACTCCTAGGCCAAGCATAGGGTCATATTTGTCCCTAGCAGTTTTGAATAGATTCTTAAGGGTTTTACATGGTTTGAAAAAGGTTTTGGTATAATTTTTGGCCAAAATTCTTGAAATATGATCGGTGATATGCTTGATGTGGGGTAGAGAGAGATGAGCAAGGGGTGGGGAAGAGGAAGGTGTATTAATGGATTTTTCATTGCAGGTTAAGTGGAAGGATTTGTTGATTTGGGAGATAGAGTAACAAGTATGAAATCCAATGATTCAGTGGACAAGAAGCCAACATACGTTTTCCTCAAACCACCTTCATAAAGGAAACAGGGACTCGAAAATAAGCCATTCCCATGAAGGGAAAGGAACTTGGAAAATGAGTGCATAAAAAATATTTAAATATACTTGTAGAGGATTAGAAAAGGGCAAAAAAGAGATGATTCCACCATCCATATCCACTCCAACTCTTAGGGGACCAAGCAACCAAGTTGGAAAGCATCATCACAAACAAAAAATGTATGGCATGGTATCTTTGATTTGTTTATGTTGCAATAAAATGGATCATAAGGATAGAAATTGTTGGCACTCTAGAAGGAAAAGAAACCCATATAAGAACTATTTCCAATACTATAGATTGAGTGGACAATGGGAGGAAAAATGTTGCAGTATTCACTTGGAACTCCATCCCAAGAATTGAACAACCTAGAACAAATATTGAAGAGTCAAGGTCAAGGGGAAAGCATAGTTGCTTGCAATTGTATCCCAGGGAGAAATGGTTGTTCAAAAATGATCCAGGTGGATATCAGTGGCCACCCACCTTTTCAACTAGCTCAAAATAGTTTTCTGGCAATTTTGGCAATTTACTATTTTTAGTAATTTTCACTTCTGAGGCCATTTTGAGGGCCTAAATGAAGTTTTTTCAAGATCGTTATTCCCAATGATGGCCAAAGGCATGATTGATCCCCAAAAATTAATCTCCTTGACGATATCGTTCCAATGGGCTATCATACGCTGAAAACAGAGATCGTATGCAAAAGTTATGACCACGGGAAGTTGATGTACTAACTTACCCAGATGAGGCCCACATGACTTTTGTCGCTTCATCTCCTAGGGTTAGGTTTTTGGATGTCTATGGTTTTTGGAATTCTTGTTTATTGTAAAAATTCCTTCAGAGCCTCATTGTAATCATCTTCTTATGAATGAGCGCAGTCGTCACATCTCTTCTGAGAGATAAGTCGCCACCATTCCAACAAGCTTATTTCCGCTGCATTTTATAGTTTCAACTTATTTCCTTATTAAATAGAAAATTAGTTTTACTGTATCTCTGTTATTTTGTGTTAAGAACCTATTAATAATCTGTAGTAATTTAGTTCTACTCATAAAATCCAGATCATTGGTATAAGAGTTGTCTGCTTCTTGTCGTCTTAATGCATGTCCCCAACGAGGTCGGAGTACAAAGAGTTGGGTCTCGAGCTTGTTTCTCTTGAGGAAAAAATATCTCACACGCCCAAGAGACCTCTCATGGTAGGAGAAAATAAATATGATGGGAGAGGATATCCTTTCAAAATGTTGATTAAGGAATCCCTCACATAACAAAGGAATGAGATGATGGATAGTTTCATGCAAATCCTTTAGCGGCTACCAACAGGTGACACATCTTCTTCAAGCGGAGGCATCGCCCCCTCAAAGGTAAAAATAAACTTCGATATTTCTATATTTGAAGGTCAGATAGATGTAGATGTTGTAGACAAGTGGTTGAATCTACTAGAAGGGTATTTTTTTGTCCATAAATTTTCGAATAGAGAAACGATTACTTTTACGCTCCTCAAAGTCGTTCCCCATGTCAAATATTGGTGGGAAACTTTCTGTGAGCAAAAGGAAACAAAGGAACCCTCATTATTTATAGTCATGGCCACCTGGGAGTCCTTCAGGGATGTTATTAAGGAAAAATACTACCCTGTCGGAAGTTATGACGACTTGTATACCAAATGGACCACACTGCGGCAAGAAAGAGACTAAGTAGTGTCATATTTTAAAAATATCTTTCATACCTTGCACACCAAGCTGAGTATCAAATATTCAGAGTGACATCTGGTCGTACTCAAGTATTGTGACGCTCTGCATAGATACATCCAGACCAAAATGGAATTTCTGGACATCTCATCCTTGGGCACAGCCTACTGATATGCCATCAAAACTCAAACAAAAGACACGACAATTTGGGCCTGGGAACCCCTCACAACAAAATATAGGAAAGGGCGACCCCAACCCATAGAAAAAATGATAGAGAAAAGATGGAAAGTATCAAGACAACTAGTCCAAGCCGCAAGTAAAGAAGGACACTGGAAAGACAAATAAAGATATCGGGAAGTGTGACTTCCATAAGAGCCCTTGGCATAAAACTGTTGACTGTCACTCAAAGCAGTCACTAGTGGCCGAAGTGAAAGCCTCTAAATCATATGTGGGTTTAGACTCTAAGACAGAACCAGAAAGGGGAAGACAGATCATTGACGTGAAATCTAGTGCCATTGTTTCTACCAGCAAGCTTCAACCTGGTGAACCAGATGAGCCAGAAGAAGGAGAATGCCTCTTTCATTCACAGATGTGGGTAAAAGGCACCCTGCTGCAATTCATAGTTGATAGTGGTAGCCCGAAGAACCTCATCTCAACAAAGTTCATCAAGCAGATGCCCCTGCTGACAACGTCACACCCACAAGCCTACACCATTGGATGGCTCCGCCAAGGAAGCGATCTCCGTGTAAGCCAATAATGTCGAATGTTGTACGACATCAAGCCTTTAAAAGATGAGGCATTATGTGATGTTTCTCCTCTTGAAGTTTGTGATGTTATTTTGGGCCAACCTTTTTTATGGAAACATCATGTTGTATATGAGTCTAGGCCTTGTAGTGTTATTATTACTTTGAACAGGAAATTGTACAGGATACCCGAGGCAGTCCCACCGAGTGTTATTTCCTTGATCTTTGATAAGAAATGAAGGAAGGTCATCTCTCAGATGAGGAACTTTGTCTTCTTCGTTATTCTCTCTCAGAATAAGAAAATATCACAGCCACATCCAAGGTCTCTGCGGCTGACCTCTCCACACAACAGAAGCAAGTAGATAAGGTTGTGGAAGAATACTCATATATCTTCTCCTCACCTATAGAGGTACCTTTTCACTGCCAAGTCAAGCACACCATCGATCTGACCCCTGGCGCATCGCTGCCCAATGGGCCAGTCTATCGTTGCTCTCTTTTAGAGAATGAGGAGATCAAGAGATGGATCCAAGAACTGTTCCACAAGGGGCACATCCATCCCATCTCATCACCTTATGGGAGCCCAATCATGTTGGTACAAAAGAAATATGGAACCTGGAAATTCTGCATTGATTACTAGGCTCTGAATAAAATCATAGTCAGAAACTGGTACCCAATTACCTGAATCGACGACCTCCTTGATCAACTCACGGGGGCCAAATACTTTAGTAAGATTGATCTGAAGTTTGGCTACCACTAGGTCCTGATAGAATAGACATATGTATGGAAAACTGCCTTCAAGTCAAAGGAAGGCCTTTTTGAATGGTTGGTCATGCCCTTAGGTTTAACAAATGCTCTAGTGACTTTCATGAGAATGATGGACGATATCCTGTGACCATTCACCAATAATTTTATAGTGGTGTATCTGGATGACATTCTCATTTGCAACAAGACTTGGTTTAAACACTTGCAGCATATTCAATAGGTTTTGCACACCCTACGACAACAAAATCTATATGCCAAGTTAGAAAAATGCTCTTTTGGCATGGACAAGGTCCATTACCTAGGATACATAATTCATCAGCATGGCGTACATGTGGATCCAACCAAGATCCAAGTCATCCATGACTGGCCAGCCCCAACCACACTCACTGAGATTCGAAGCTTATTGGGCCTTGCCAATTTCTACCATAGGTTCGTGTTAGGATTCTCCCATATTGCATGGGCCCTCAGCCAAATAAACAGGGGTGGTGGTAAGGATAAATTTGCTTGGGGCTTGCCCCAACAACAAGCGTTCAATGATTTGAAGCAACGCTTATGCTCAGCCCCAGTACTTTCACTATCAGACTTGCAACAACCCTTTGAGATCAAGACAGATGCTTCAAACTATGCAGTGGGCATCAGTATCACTTAGCACGGCCACCCCGTGGCCTATCATAGTGAGAAACTATCATATGTTGTATGTAAGTACCCTAATTACGACAAAGAAATGTACTCCATTGTGCGAGCCTACCACCAGTGGAGAAATTACATTCTTGTGAAGGAGACAATCATCCACATTGATCATAAGCCATTGTAGTTCATGAATACTCAAAGAAAATTGAAGAATGATCGCCATCAAAAGTGGTCAACATACTTGCAACAATTCCACCTCAACATCAAGTATAAAACAGGAAGAACCAATTGCTTCGTTGATTGCCTCAGCAGACTGCCAGTCATGACACTCACCATGGTGCTAGCCTCCTACGAACATGAGACCTCTGGATGGCACCAACTCTATGAGACAGACCTAGACTTTTCCACCACCTGCCAAATGTTGGGTGCAAATGTAGTTGTCAATAATTTCCATCTTCGGGATGGGTTGTTGTGTCATCTGGAAAATATATGTGTTATATCAAGCGAGCGAGCGAAGATGATCTGGGAAGCCCACTACAGTTAGGTGAAGGACACTTCGGCGTCAAAAATATAGTGGCGATGCTACAAAAACATTTCTACTGGTCGAAACTTTGACAAGAGGTCAGCAAGTATATCAGGTATTGCACTACCTGTGATATTTCCAAACCGACCACTAAGAAACAGGGCATGTACACCCCTCTTCCTACTCTTGACAGGCCATGGGAATCCATCTCAATGGACTACATGTCGGGCCTCCCATCCACCAAGCGGGGAAATGACTGTGGTTTTGTGGTTGTTGATCGCTTTTCTAAGATGGCGATTCCAATTGCCTGGAAGAAGAACATCACAACAAAGGCCACTACTAAGCTCTTATTTGAAGGAGTCTGGGTACATTTTGGAATCCCACAAACCATTGTCTCATATTAGGATAGTCGATTTCTCAACACATTATGTTCGAGCCTCTGGTCACTACTGGACACCAAGCTCACCAAATCCATGACCTTCCACCCCCAGATA
The DNA here is from genome assembly GCA_000966675.3 of Picea glauca. NCBI lineage: Eukaryota > Viridiplantae > Streptophyta > Pinopsida > Pinales > Pinaceae > Picea > Picea glauca. The sequence continues at coordinate 1,193,108 of JZKD02S2220521.1, read as the reverse complement.
GATGGCCAAACCAAGGTCATAAATTGAATGATTGTGCATATCCTTCGCATGTATAATTCAAATCACCCTCACACATGGGATGAGATCCTTCCCTATGTCCAACATATCTACAACCGATCCTTTCATATTTCAACCGATCACAACCTCTTTCAGGTGGGGTTGGGATTCCAACCATTGGGTCCCATATATGTTGCACTTCCCCTTGCAATCACCTCGATCGACTCATTTCCTGCTCCAAATGAAGCTGAAAAAGCCACCCGGTCCATTGAGTGGATCCAACACATCTGCCAAGAGGTTCAATATATCCTATAGAAGTCCAATGACAAGTACAAGCAACTCCATGATCAACATCGGGTGCCACATAAGTTTCAGGTGGGTGAAAAAGTTTGGTTGCACTTGCAGAAAGAATGCCTTACATGACCCCATCAGAATCTTTTCCCATTATGTTATGGGTCGTACAGCATCACCAAGGCTGTGGGGGATAATTATTTTGAGCTCAACATTCCTCCTTTCCTTGGCCTGCACCCAGCGTTCAATGTGGATCTCCTTTGCCCTTATTTCCCACCATTATTAGACACCTCAGATATAGCAGAACAACTGACACCAACAGAGCTCAACCCTGACTACATACAACAAGAATCCAATGATCATATTTTTGACACACATATCAATGGAACTCGATAGCAAAGGATCCAACTTTATCAAGTCGTCAAAGCATGACAGCTCCTGCACCAAGGCAAGTGGCTCACCCGGGGCCAAATTCAGTAGAACTTTCCTCATATGATGGGGGAAATCAATGCAGCGAATACCATTTCTTCCTAATAAGGGAGGATTGATCCAGGTGGATATCGGTGGCCACCCACCTTTTCCAACTGGCTTAAAACAGTTTTCTGGCAATTTTGGCAATTTACTATTTTTAGCAGTTTTAACTTTTGGGGCCATTTTGAGGGCCTAAATGAAGTTTTTTCGAGATATATCTTCCTAATGAGAAAAAAAAAGGAATTATTACTCCCCCAAAATGAATCTCCTCGACAATACCTTTCCAACGGGCTATCATACGCCTAAAACAGAGATCGTATGCAAAAGTTACAACCCCGGGAAGTTGATGTACTAACTTACCCAGACAGGGCACACATGACTTTTGGTGCTTCATATCCTAGGGTTAGGTTTTTGGATGTCTAGGGTTTTGGGCATTCATTTTTATTGTAAAAAGGCCTTCATACCCTCATTGTAATCATCTTCTTGCGAATGAGCGCATCTGTCACATCTCTTCTCAAAGATAAGACGCCACCATTCCAACAAGCTTGTTTCCGCTGCATTTTACAATTTCAACTTATTTCCTTGTTAAATAGAAAACCAATTTTACTGTATCTCTGTTATTTTGAGTTAAGAACCTGTTAATAATCTGGAGTCATTTCGTTCTTCTCATAAAATCCATATCAAACAACCTATTGTAGTAGAAAATTCCATATCTATCCGTGAGATGGACAATAGGCTTATTCCAAACATATCCCCTATTCATCTCTTATCTTCCATCCTATAGTGAAGTCACCCTTTCTTCGAGATTTCTTGGAGATTGCTTGATGGAAGCAGAGGAGGTAGGCACACAAAGATAGAGAAGATGAATATTGAAGGGAATTGAAGATTTTGGGGACAAAAATATTTAAAATGGGGAGGTGTGATCCGAATTGGATCCTCTCCAAACCTTTTGTAAATTTGTAATAAGCATGTAATTGTGTGTTTGTTTTTTTTGTTTTTGTTTTGTAAAGTTGAGAAAATGGCCAAAATTTAATTAAAATTGGAAATGAACCATTGAGATGGTTTTCCTTCTGTTAAGTACCTAAACCAGATCTGCAAATATACTTCATAAATAACCCAGAATAAACAATAAACCATTCATTATAACATGGACACAAGAAATAGAGAAAACCCTTGAGGTAGGGCAACACCATACAATGGATCCTATTATGGAAGGGATCCTCTCCTGTTCACTTGCCTCTTTGAGGGGGCATCCTCCTATTGAG
>JZKD02S2220521.1:1171878-1185783 GCA_000966675.3 Picea glauca | reverse complement strand
ATGCTCTACATCAATAGGTAATGTGACTATCTCTCCACATCAATCTCTCCCCATCAATAGACATCAATCACATCAATGTGATTATCTCTCCCCCTTTGACATTAATGGAAAAGGGCCATTCTCCTCTTGGGGTTTCTCCCCCTGCTTGAACTTTCCTTAGGGTTTCTCCCCCTATATGAGTGCCTTTGATATTCCTCTGAATAATCTCTCCCCTTTTGAACAAGGGATATCACTCTAATTTAATGCTGAAGATATATCAAACATACTCACCCTGTGACCATCGCTCCTCCTGGAATTATGCTTTTGTGCTCTTTCTTCAAATATAGGGCTCTTTTCTAGGTATGCATTTGATAAATATCTTCTCCTAGAATCATGGGAATAAGAATGACTCCCCCTAAGGGTATGTCTCTCCCTATCTTGTCTGCAAGATTAACAATATGCTACCATATGATGATCCTTGGACCTATTCATGCATCAAACTTGTTCCATACCATGCATCATGAATGTCAATAATAAAAATAAAGAATCATGAATAATATATCAACCAAGTACATCATGTACAAAAATGTGCCCACAATGCACAACACCCATGCACATCAACCATGTTAGATATCATCCATGGAATGTATCAATCATATGCCTCTATCAATATGTCAACATGTGCATCTACCAATATTCCAACCATGTGCATCCACCAATATGCCAACCATGTGCATCTACCAATATGCCAAAAAAATACTATATATGAGTGTACCATCATGCATCATCACTTGCACCAAGCAAGTATATCAACCATGCATCAACAAGCTAGTACTCCCCAATGATGTACAACATGACTACTCACCCACTATATGTCTCAATGTGTAGCCCAACCATATGAAAAATGCATGCACCATGATAACCAACATATGCTTCCAATCATAAGATATATCAATGAAACTCAAATATGTACCAGCCATGTACCCCAATAGATTATTTTACATAATCCAATAGATGAGAATTTGATCAACATCAATCCATACTCATGGGTTAGTGCCATGCACCCAAGATTTATTTTATATCATAACCTTGCATGATATAACTTAGAACCATGAAAACTTCCAGCAAACAGTGGCAGAATCTGCAATAAACAATGTCAGAACCTGCAACATGGAGTTATACCATCACATCAAGCTACAACCCATGTGAATTGCCTTTTTTCCCAAGTCTTTAACACATATACGCGGCCTTCTGCACAACATAGCATGTGTGTACGTGACCTATGCAAGGTCAGCTAGCGTATGTACGTGACTATCACCATTGTCACCCGTGTATGCCTCAGTAGATGTCTTACTTAAGTTTCCCTTCAGTCTTTCATTCTGTTTTGGCTGCTCTGTCTTCTTCACCCACTTCTATAGATGACCCTTCTCCTAGAAACTTGAGCTTTGAGCATCCATCTTTTCAAATATGTCTCTCTTTCTTACTTCATTCCTTCTTCTAGCCATGCTATGTGAAGTCCTCATCATGGACTTTCTTCTTGTGTTCCAGCGCTCCTGGGATTTGTGGCCAAATCCACAATAGTTGTAGCATCTCATGGAGTTATAGTGAACAACAATATGTCATACTTGATCACATCTCCAACACCTTGTGGTGTTATAGAATCTTCCATTATATCTCCTTTCATAAGATCTACATTCAAACTATTTGTGACCATATCCATTACATGAATAACAATGCCCCTAAAAAATACTTTCATACATTTGCTTGGGTGTCCCAAGAATAGCTTCTTGATGTCTTCCTTGCTTTGTTCTTTTGAAATCTTCTTTGTCTTGTGTAGATGGTTGTTTTGCAACATTGTCTTCCTTCTTTGATGGACTTACCTCATGCTTCTTTGAGGTTCTTGCTTCAACATGTGTATCTTCTCCTTTGTATTCGAGACCTGATTTATCACATGGTGATCTTTGACTTTCCAATATCTCATCCAAGATTCTTGAGCTATTCAAGAATTTGTTTGACTTCTCTACCTTCTTTCTAAGGTCAAAAATTTCAAATTCTAGCTTAAAACATGACTCTTCCTTTTCATTTATTTGAATCTTCAATAATTCATCTATTCTTTTGGCTTCTTCAATTTGGGTCTTCAGATGAACAATGGTTTCAAAACTTTTGTTAATCTCATCATCTATATTCATGTCTTCTTTTCCATTCTTTAGTCTTGTGATTTCTTCTTCCTTGATCATTTCTTTTAACTTCAAGATGTGCCTTTGACTCCTCCTAAGAAACTTCTTAGTTTTATCTGAAAGATAGTTATAGTGTGTATAAAAATGATCACTTCTATATCTATATAAACCTTCTTCCATTTCCTTTTGAAGTTTTAAATTATTTTCTTCTATTCTTTTCATGGGATAATTACCATCAAACTTTACACAAATTGTTTGTATATCTTCTTCTTCACTTGTAGAGAAAAATTCATCATCATCATCATTGCAATCAAGTTCTTTTGAGGGTTCTTTACCTTCATTTGAAGTATCTTCACTATTTTCCTTTTTGCCAACATCAACACATAATTCTTTGCCTTCATCTTCAAGATCTTCCTTTGTGCTATCATCACTTGATTCTTTATCTTCACTTGAAATGTTTTCAAAATCACATTTAGAAATAATGCATTCAAGATTTTTTGGAGATTCTTTACCTTTAGTGCTCTTGATGGAGTGATCTTCAATATCTTCATTTTCCTTCTTGTTTTGATATGTCTCCTCTAGCTTTAGCCATAGATCCTTGGTGGAAGTGCATTGTCCCATGCTCTCTTTGATAGGGCTTGAGAGTCCACTAAGAATGGTCTTGAGAGCCAATGCATCCTTCTTCTTTCCTTACCTTTGAGCTACAAACTTTGACTTGTTATTCAATGGAACTGATCCACCAATGGTTTCCTTCTAATGCAGGAGCATTGCCAACATCAAACGAGCCAACGCGGAAAACAAAGGACAGCTGGAAAAGCCCAGCCAATTTTTTGAATTTTCCCTTGAAGTTGATGCGCCAAATATAAATGAGATCATTTAATGAAGGTTCCTTGGTATAATGAAATCATACCTTGAGCACCCCGCTCTCGTCTAAAGTAGATGGAGGCATTTATAGTAGTTAATGCAGATAGATAGAAATTTAATTGTAGATTACACTGTTTGAGAGCGCAAGAGGGAAACGGGATATAGACACCCTCATTGTTCATTGTAACATAGTTAGAATCATTGGAGCATAGAAGAGAAGTAGAGAGTTGTGTAGAAACACCCATGTACAGTTATTTGGATTAATAGAAGAAGTTGATTCAAGTTCATGGCATTGTGTTGTTCTTTGTGTATGTGTGTTGATTGATATGCTCATGAATGTTTTCTTCCTGTTATACATTTTCTTTGATATGTTGTGTATATGATTTCATGTTCTAAGTGAAGTATAAAAGGAAGTAGAAGAAATGAGTTTCAATTGTTTCTCTATCTGAGCAAGGATTCCTGCAAGGAGTGCAGTTGAAGTCGTCCGCAAGGAGTGCGTTGACAGAAGGCTCAGATAGTTTAACTCTTGTTCTCATTCACCCAAAAGTGAAATTGGGTTATAGGAGCCGTGAAAAGAGTGCGCAGGCTAAGGAAATTCTCAGTTGTGAATCTGAGCGAAGCATTGAAGGACTGTTATTGCAGGTGTGCGCAGAGTCGAAAGAATTCAACACTTGGAAGTGTTTGAGGATTTCCGCAAGGGGTGTGTGCAAGAGTCTTCGTGGAGACTCAGAATTGTGTGAAGCTTAGGAAGGACAAGGCTTCCAAGCTCGTCGAAGAGAAGTACAGAGAATCTGTGCTGTGGGAGTGTTTGAACAGGTGCTGTAAATTTACGCGCAAGAGGACCAATTTTCACAGAGGAATACTGGGTTCACCCCGTAGAAAACATCAAAGAGGAAGAGATCGACGGTTAGGATCTTGTGGAGAAGATTTGCAAAATCCTTCCAGCCGTTGGATCTACCAAAGAACCAAGGAGGTTACGGCCACATTCGGAGTTCAACCTCCAGGGGTCATGAGTCGTTGGATCGTTGATCAGTTACCCGTCAGTCGTTCCATCTGACAGGAGTTGCATAGGGTTTAAACCCTTGTGAGCAGAGTAGGAACCTCGAGAAGAATTGGGATATCGAGGCATCAGGGTTCGGGAAATTGGGTGTCACGAGAGAAGAAGATCGGGAATTTCTATAGGAAAAGTCCCGGGAAGATCTGGACCGTCCATTAGTGGAGACACGTGGCGGACATCGAGGCATCGGGAGTCAGGATAACAGCATTCCTGTGGACAGGAGATCGGGTAAGTCCACCTTGAAAACCATGACACAAATATGAACAGTCCATCTGAGAGAGGACGCGTGTCACGTGATCGTCCATTCTAGAGATCCGGGCACTAGACATCGGGATATCGGCGCTCGGGAAATCAAAGTTCCTGAGGTTGTGAAAATCGGGACATTAGAAGTCTCGAAAACTCGAGGAGAAATCTGAACCGTCCATCTTGAGGGGACGCGTGGCAGCAATCGGAGTCATCGGGGAAAGTCCCAACAGGAAGTCATCTATCGGCATTTTGGTCATCGGGATATCGAGAATCCTGGTGACAAGAGGTTTGGACATTTTGGAATCGCGAAGTCCGAAACCCCGATAAGGAGGGAAGTGCCATTGTGGGAGCCAGCTGTCAGCATAGCGGAGAACCGGGATTTGAAAGATCAGTAGTCCCATGGGAAAATGTTTTTCAACATTTGAAACCCCGAAGTCCTGAGGGAGATCTGGAGCCATTGGTTTCATAGGCAATCACGGTCGTTGATCAGGCTAAAGGCGGACAGGAGTTGCTAGCTGTCAGCATAGTGGGAAATCGGGATGATTGCAAAGATGAAGGAAAAATTTATTCCCGGGGACTATCAAATTTCTCTGTTCATGAGGATGCAGAACTTGAGACAGAAGCTGATGACAGTGAAGGAATATACTGAGGAATTTTACAGGTTGAATATCAGGGCAGGTCATCGCGAAAGCAATGACGAAAAAGTGGCCAGGTATATGAATGGCCTGAGATATGAGATTCAAGATGAAATGAGTATGGCAACCATCCGAACGGTAGAAGATGCTTATCAAATGGCTTTGAAAGAGGAAGAGAAGTTGAGCCAAAAGAAAATTCAGAGGGGCCGAGGAAGGAGTTAGCCCAGGGGAAAATCAATTGCCCAGAAAAGAACCCAGAAGCCCACGGATGACTGGAAGAAACCTCAGACTCGGACAAAAAGAGGTGGTAGCTCACAGCGAGGGCGATATGTTGAACATAGAGAACAACATACTGAGCAGAGAGGAGGATATGATAATAATAATAGGTTTCCTTGTACCAGAGGTAGAGGAAGAGGAAGAGGTGGAGTAATCACATGCTTCACATGTGGAAAGAATGGGCACAAGTCTTATGAGTGTCTAGAGAAAAAGAAATAAACTGGAGAAGCTCACATCACTGAGGCACAGAGATGAGATGTTGAGGCAGAAGACGTTGAAGGTAGAAGATCGCTGATGATGCGAAAAGTCCTTTTGACACCAGAGAAAGAAACAGAAAGTTCAATCCAAAGGACCAGAATTTTCATAACAGCTTGCAAGACCAAGGGTTGGGCATGCAAGGTCATTGTGGACAGCGGTAGCACTGATAATCTCATTTCAACCGAGATGGTAGAAAAGTTAGAGCTGGAAACGACTGATCATCCAAGTCCATATAAAGTTTCGTGGATACAAAAAGGACATCAGGTAAATGTCACCAAACAGTTTTTAGTTGAATTTAAGATAGGGAGATATAATGATAAGATTTTATGTGATGTTATTCCTATGGATGTTTGTCATCTATTACTGGGTAGACCGTGGAAATATGATAGAAATGTGATTCATGATGGGAGGATGAATACATATACCCTAGAGAAGGATGGGAGGACACACATGTTTCTTCCGATTAAAGATAAGGAGGTGAAACCAGAAGTAAGCAACATTGTACTTCTCATGAGTGGGAAGGAACTCCTTACCAAGGTTAAGAAGAAGGAGGATCCACAGTTCATTGTGATCAGAAAACCGAAGATTGTTTTGACTAGCATAAGAGTGGATGATTTGCTAGAAGAAGTTCAGGGACTGCTGGAAGAGTTCGTTGATATAGTAGTGGATGAATTACCTCGTTCGTTTCCACCGATGAGAAGTGTGAGTCATCACATTGATCTCATACCAGGAGCCAGTTTTCCAAACAAAGACACGTACATATTGACACTGCAAGAGAATGAAGAGGTCAAAAGACAAGTCCAGGATTTTTTGGACAAAGGTTTGGTCAGGGAAATCTTGAGTCCGTGTGTTGTTCCAATGGTACTCAGTCCGAAGAAAGATGGAGGCTGGAGGATGTGCACTGATTTAAGGGCGATTAACAAGATAACCATTAGGTACAGGTTTCCATTACCGAGGATGGATGATTTAATGGATTGCTTAAGTGGAGCAAAATTCTTTTCAAAGATTGATTTGAAGAGTGGATATCACCAGATTCGCATGAGAGAAGGTGATGAATGAAAACAACATTCAAGACAAGAGAAGGTTTGTATGAATGGCTTGTTATTCCATTTGGCTTAACAAATGCACCAAGTACCTTTATGAGGTTGATGAATGAAGTCCTGAAAGATTTCATCGGAAAATTTGTTATCGTATATCTGGATGATATACTGATTTTCAGTAAAACGGAAGTTGTACATCTGAATCATTTAGCCATTGTGATGAAGAGATTACAGCAAGAGAAGTTGTTGATAAACATAAAGAAGTCCTCATTCATGAAGACAAAACTCATCTACTTGGGATTTGTTATTTCGAAAAATGAGTTGAGGATGGATCCAGATAAGGTGGAGGTAATCAAGAATTGGCCATCACCGAGGAACATATTTGAGGTGAGAAGTTTTCATGGATTGGCTAGTTTCTACCGAAAATTCATTAGGAATTTCAGTGGAATCAGCGCAGCAATGATGGATACAGTGAAGAAAAGACATAAATCTTTTCACTGGACTGAAGAGGCTGAGAAGAGTTTCAATTTATTGAAATGGAAGATTACAGAACAACCAATTCTGGTGTTGTCGGATTTTCAAAAGACATTTCAGGTAAAATGTGATGCAAGTGGATTTGCAATAGGAACAGTCTTAAGTCAAGATGACAGACCAATTGCGTATTTTAGCGAGAAGCTGAATGAAGTGAAGGTGAAGTATTTCATGTATGATAAGGAGTTTTATGCCATCATCCAGGCATTGAAGAAATGGAGGCACTATTTGATTCCGAAGGAATTTTTTTTATATAGGGATAACCATGCATTGTAGTTTGTGACTCAACAGGAAAAGTTGAATCAGAGGCATGTTAAATGGGTTGAATACATGCAGAATTTCACTTTTGTGATAAAACATATTTCTGGTACTGCTAACAAAGTTGTTGATGCTTTGAGCAGGAAGTGTTTGTTGTTGCAGGAGTTCAAAGTCAAGACGTTAGATTTTGATGATCTCAGAGACATGTACGTAGATGATCCAGACTTTAAGGAAGCGTATGAAGCAGCTGAGAATCTAGTTCTCAGAGATAGAAGCAAATGGGCCGAATACATGATCCAGGATGGATTGTTGTTCAGAGGCAATCAGCCGTGTATTCCAAATTGTTCCATGAGGGAGAACTTGATGAAGGAGAAACACAGTGGAGGATTGGTCGGACATTTCGGTCATGATAGGACATTCGCAAAGATGAGCGAGTCATACTTTTGGCCAGGGATGCAATCAGAGGTCAAGAGGTTTGTAGACCGATGCAGAATTTGCCACCATTCAAAGGGAAGGAAGAAGAATGCGGGTTTTTATCAACAATTGCCCATACCTGAGAAGTCGTGGAATGAAATTAGCATGGATTTCATATTGGGATTGCCAAGGATGCAAAGAGGATTTGATTCGATCTTTGTGGTAGTGGACAGATTTTCCAAGATGGCACATTTTATCCCATGTCAGAAAACCAGTGACGCGATGCACATCGCGAATCTGTTTTTCAAATAAGTCGTTTGACTTCACGGCTTACCAAGGAGTATTGTTTCAGACAGAGATACAAAGTTCATGGGGCACTTTTGGAGGACATTATGGAAGAAGCTGGGGACTAACTTGTTGTTTAGTTCATCTTATCATCCTCAGACAGATGGACAGACAGAAGTGGTGAATAGAAGTCTGGGAGACTTGCTGAGGAGCTTGGTGACAGAGCACCACAGCAGTTGGGACAATGTATTGCCGCAGGCAGAGTTTGCGTATAATGACTCAGTGAACAGGAGTACAGGACAGAGTCCATTTCAGACTGTTTATGGCATGCAGTCGAGGGGAATTTTTGAATTGAGGGATTCAGAACAGAATGCAACTAGGAGTGCTAGTGCAGAAGAATTCATGGAGGCGATGAAAGAACTTCACAGTCGGGTGAAGGAGCGACTGCAAAATTCAAGTCAGGAGTATAAACGGAGAGCAGATCAACATTGAAGACGACTCCAATTTGAGTTTGGTGACTTGATTCTAGCGCACTTGAGAAGAGAAAGTTTCCCGAGGGGAACATACAATAAATTGAAGATGAAGAAAATCGAACCATGCAAGGTCTTGAAGAAAATTGGAGAGAATGCTTATGAGATTGAATTACCCGATGGGATCGAAATTTCTCTAATATTCAATGTCTTAGATTTATACCCATATAAACTTGAGGAAGCAGGAGAAAAAGGTGAACAACCAGAGATTCAGTGGAAAAAATAGATGCCAGTCGCAGAGAGATCACAGATGGAGTGCATACTGGACAAGAGAGTCAGCAAGAAGACCAGGAGGAAAGAATACTTTGAATATTTGGTCAAGTGGAAGGACCATCCAGTTGAATATGCTAGCTAGGAAAATGAAGCAGAGATTTTGAAGCATGGACAGACCATGTAGGAGCTCATGAATAGGAGCCCATGAATATTTTCAAGCTAGGGAGTACTTGACGACGTCCACCCGGGCACCTACCTCAGCAGGTCCCACGCCTGACCTCTCGGTCTTAAGGATCGTTCAACTTTCTCCCTCGAGCCAGAATGGGTCTTCTGATTCCCACTGGAATATCCTTCAAAATGGACCCACAGGTCTTTCCTTCACCCTGTCATGGCCCTTTGGACGACCATGAACAAATTCCCCACAGGGAATGTAATATCGGGTTTTGGGGTTTTTTGGTCCCCAACGTTGAGAGTTCCTTACCTCTTGAATCCCCAATCTCTAATGAATAGATTTGTCGATGCACCTTTTACATGTTAGCCCTCCTGGCTAGAATCCTGACCCATATGACCAGAATTCATAAGACCGCAGCCTTATCTTCTCGTCGGGGTTTTTTGGCTTCAAAATCCTGATACGCTCCAATTTCCGTTAGCCCTCCAGGCTAGATTCTTGGTCCACGTGACCTCCTCTATATGACCGCACTCATACCTCCCATCGGGGTTTCAAGATTTTCAATGCTAAAATGCACTCGTCCTCAGGATTCGCGATCCCTCGAATCCTGATTTCCCGCTATGATGACAACTAGAAACTCCTGTCCGCCTTTAGCCTGATCAACGACCGTGATTGCCTATGAAACCAACGTCTCCAGATCTCCCTCGGGACTTCGGGGTTTCAAATGTCGAAAAACATTTTCTCATGGGACTACTGATTATTCGAATCCCGGTTCTCCGCTATGCTGACAGCTGGCTCCCACAATGGCACTTCCATCCTTATCGGGGTTTCGGACTTTGCGATTCCGAAATGCCCAAACCTCTTGTCACCAGGATTCCCGATATCCCGATGACCAAAATGCCGATAGACGAATTCCTGTCGGGACTTTCCCTGATGACTCCGATTGCTGCCACGCGTCCCCTCAAGATGGACGGTGCAGATTTCTCCTCGATTTTTTGAGACTTCTGATGTACCGATTTTCACGACCACAGGAACTCTGATTTCCCGAGCGCTGATATCCCGATGTCTAGTGCCCGGATCTCTGGAATGGATGATCAAGTGACACGTGTCCTCTCTCAGATGGATGATTCAGATTTGTGTTGGGGTTTTCAAGGTGGACTTACCCGATATCCTATCCACAGGAATGTCGATATCCCATCTCCCGACGCCTCGATGTCCGCCACGTGTCTCCACTAACGGACGGTCCAGATCTTCCCGGGACTTTTCCTATAGAAATTCCTGATCTTCTGCACTCGTGACTCCCGATTTCCCAAACCCCGACGCCTCGATATCCCGATTCTTCTCTAGGTTCTTACTCTGCTCACGAGGGTTTAAACCCTATGCAACTCCTGTCAGATCGGACGACTAACGGGTAACTGATCAATGATCCAACGACTCACGACCCTTGGAGCTTGAACTCTGAACGCGGTCGTAACCTCCTTTCTTCTTTGGTAGATGCAACATCTGGCGGGATTTTGAAAATATTCTCCACAAGATCCTAACCATTGATCTCTTCCTCTTTGATGTTTTCTACAGGGTGAACCCAGTATTCCTCTGTGAAAACTAGTCCTCCTGCGCATAACTTTACAGCGCCTATTCAAACACTCCCATGGAACAGACTCTCTGTACTTCTCTTCGACGAGCTTGGAAGTCTTGTCCATCCTGAGCTTCACACAATTATGAGTCTCCATGGAGACTCTTGCACGCACCCCTTGCGGCAATCCTCAAACACTTCCAAGTGTTGAATTCTTTTGACTCTGTGCACACCTGCAGCAACAGTCCTTCAATGCTTCGCTTAGATTCACAATTGAGACTTTCCTTAGCCTGTGCACTCCTTGCACGGCTCTTATAACCCAATTTCACTTCTGGGTGAATGAGAACAAGAGTTAAACTATCTGAGCCTTCTGTCAATGCACTCCTTATGGACGACTTCAACTACACTCCTTGCAGGAATCCTTGCTCAGATAGAGAAACAATTGAAACTCATTTCTTCTACTTCCTTTCATAATTCACTCAGAACATGAAATCATATACACAGCATATCAAAGAAAATGTATAACAAGAAGCAAACATTCATGAGCATATCAATCAACACACATACACAGAGAACAACACAACACCATGAACTTGAATCAACTTCTTATATTAATCCAAATAACTACACATGGGTGTTTCTACATAGCTCTCTGCTTCTCTTCTATGCTCCAATGCTTATAACTATGTTACAATGCACAATGAGGGTGTCTATATCCCGTTTCCCTCTTGCGCTCTCAAACAGTCTAATCTAGAATTAAATTTCCATCTATCTGCATTAACTACTATAAATGCCTCCATCTACTTTAGACGAGAGCGGGGCGCTCAAGGTCTGATTACATTATACCAAGGCGCCTTCATTAAATGATCTCATTTATATTTGGCGCATCAACTTCAAGGGAAAATTCAAAAATTTGGCTGGGCTTGACCAGCTGTCCTTTGTTTTTCGCACTGGCTCGTTTGATGTTGGCGATGCTCCTGCATCACCTTCCAAATAGTTGCTCCCATTTTCTTCAAGTATAATCTCATCTCTATTCTCCAAGTAGAATAGTCTTCCTCATCAAGGATTGGAACTTCATCATCCATTTGTGTGTCTATGGATATCCTTCAAGATTGTTATGGCTTGTAGTGAAGACCTTCTCTGAGACCAATTGTTGGACACACCTACCACACTTAGAGGGGGGGTGAATGAGTGTGGGGCTCTTTTTCCAAAAACTTCCTTCTTTACATAAAACTCCTTAGTTAACATTCAACATTTATTCATTACCCATTGTTTTCATTTATAAATAGTTAGATGTGAACATATATTAGCAACATATATCAGCAACACATGTCATCAATAAGTGTTATAACCCTAAATTGGACCACACATGCTTATCTGGCATCAGGCCAACTCATATCCTTTCTTTGCCAAAAACATTGTTGAACAACTCTTTGAAAATCCTCTTGTGTAAAGGCCCACGTGCCCTAACCCATTACTGCACATGTGTACACGCTGGCTGACCCAAAACAGCCCGCATGGACCGACAAAAGCATGAAAAAAGGAAAGTTGCCGACGGAACAAAAAGATATGGGTGAGTTAACTGAAACTCCCGGCCATGCATGGTCGAGGGTTTGTCCAAATATCTAGATCCTTCTAGCCTATAAAATAAGGGGTAGGGGTACCATTTGGAAAAAGGAAAGAGTATAGCAAAGAAACTTTGCCCATTTACATATTCCATTGTCCCAACCCTTTAGCCTTTCCTAATGCCAAAGGATATTTAAAGCAAAGCAATTGAAGGACAGAAGAAGAGGAGCACAGGATTAGGTTCAAGGAGCGGTGGTCGGTCTCAGCTTTTGTAAGTTGACTCATTTTAAGTAATAAAGAGAATGTTTTTCCCGTCCCAATTCATGAACTTTTTATGGTTTGATTAGCTTATGTTTGATTTCTAACCCGTGAGTATATAAGTAGTATGCATGCATATTTGTTTCTCGTCTTGGATTCAAGTCAACTTTGGAAGGAGTATTGCGAACAAGTAATCAATCACAATGGAGGATCGACATCAAACGCCGGTAACGAGGTAGGTTGATCTTTCCATGCATTTACTAAGAAAAGAGGATTTAAATCTAGGGATGAAGGTAGAAAGTAATTTCTATTCGGTCATATATGCATGCAAAGTCTGAACTTTATTTTCTAGTCCGTAGGGTGTTTTTCCCCAACAACAGAATTGGCGACCATACTAGGGAATTAACTCTTTAGGGTTCCTGGAATTTTATTTAGTTTTTGGGTAGTTTAAAGAATAGTTTTTTCTTGTCTATCTTTTCTTTTTGTTTCTGTAAAGTCTGAGCTAGCAGGGAGTCCAGTTTTCCATACCAGCTTTCCCTGACTTTTGCTTGACTGTGTTTTTTGGGACCTACAGAGGTACACGCAGCCTGCACAAGGCCTACACGCATGTACTCACGCCCTATCCTCTTACAGCCTGCGTGTGAACGCTAGCTGTAGAGATAGCAGTAGCATGTAGGAGTTCAAAGAACCTCAGAGGTAGTCCTCCTCTTCCATGTCAGAATCACATATTCTCAAGGGTTTTTCTAGAATTATGTCTGAGTCTTGTTTGCTAACAGTCCTATCTCAGATTATTTTTGCCTTATTATTTTTTCCTTGCATTATTTGTTTTTCTGTTAGAAAGAGTATCCAAGCCTTCAAGGGATCCTGGTTATCAATACCAGAGGTCTCTTTCTGGTTTGGTCTATTTGTTTTCATTTTTTATTAGAGTTTAGATATACACACAGCCTGTACAAGGTCAGCCTGCATGTACACCCTCTGTCTCTGTTCAGCGCGCATTCGCACGTGCGCTGTTTGAGTAACAGTCGTGTGCTTGTACATGCTACTTTTTGTTAAGGGTGAGGCAGACATCCTCTCCTTTGATAAGAAGTATTCCTCTCAGGTGTTTGAATCTCTATTTGAACAGTCAATAGCTTAGGATTATTTTTACCCTTAGCTTGTTTTTTCTCATTTAAAACATTGTCAAAAAAAAAAAAAAAAATTACGGTTTTTAGACAAGTGTGAGAGTCATTGTTTTTACAATTGATATTGTGTGATTTTTTAATCTGATTCTTTTCGATCTGCGCTTTAAGCCAAAATTTCTTTTCTTGGTTTTTTGCTTGTCGGTATTTTCCCTTTCTTGCTTTACTAGCACTTAAATAAATAAATAAAATCTCTTTTCATTTTCTTCTTTGGTTGAAGAGTGTGTTTCTGCATCATTAGCTAGGGAAAAGTCTTTTATTTCATAAGTTTTTGCAGTTCATTTAGATCATAAGTAGCTCGTAGTCGAGTGAAATTCCTTTGAGTTTGTTGTCCAAAATCTTAGAAAAGTTAAAAAATCTTTCTTTTGAAAAGTTGTTGAAATTTTGCATTCAGTAAA
>JZKD02S2220521.1:1128177-1151012 GCA_000966675.3 Picea glauca | reverse complement strand
CATAATGTATATATTATTTATACAAAAGATAAGCATCAAAAGAAACTAAAATGATTCATTTTATTCAACTCATCTAGCTAATCAATGTCTAACCTTTGGAATTCTCCCCATCATTGTATGCCTTCCAATCTTAGAAAGCATCATTAACGTAATCGACTTGGGAAAATCGATGTTGATCTATTGGAACCTTGATTAGAGAAACATTCCCCTTAATTTTTCAATATTCTTCTCCACTTTAGGCAAAGTGGCCTTTAGCATCATGATATCCTTTATAGAATCAAATTGTGTCTCTCATGAACAATGGCGTTTCAAGTGCCTTTGTTACTTGATTCTACTAAAAGAGATCATCAATGGTGCCCAAAGAAGATAAGTTGCACTTAGATACAACTTTCTCTATGACACACCACCCCTTGGTAACTCCATGCATCTAAGCTTCCATATCCTCCCAAGCTTCATGAGCTAAATTCCTTTAACAATATAAATCACAACCAACACTTATGGAAACTATAGGGTAAATATTTTCATATATTCTTGTCATCCATTCCCAAAATAAAATTGTAATTGTAGTTGTTCTCGTGAGATATTCCAAGCTAGGATGTGATTCTAAAGATCTAACATGGTATTAATTTTCTTTTGAAATATTTTTTTTCTAATAAAATTATCTTTGATAACATTTAATATATCTTGAATTTTGAAAGAATAATTAATGAAATTAGTGTGATCACACTGATTGGTTCGATAAGAGTTTGTTTCATTCTCTAAGCATGGTTTGTTTCATGAGGTTGGATGAACATATAAGCATAGTTTTCCTTTCCTCTATTAATATTTCTTAACATGGTTTGTGTGCACTAAGTATTGGATAATATTCATTTGTGTTAGTGAGTGGCATTGCAGTTTTGTGTGAGAAGAATATTTAAAGGAATGTTGGATGGTCGTAATTATATAACCTTCCATGTTGTTGAACCGAACAATACTAGTTACTAATCATAGCATGGTAGAATTTCAGCCCAAAAGAAGGTAGATATAATGTTATATAGATTCATTGGTGTGTTGGGCACCTTAAATATGTTGATTTTGTTCCATTTTTCAATTAAGCCAAAGTATTGGGAACCTCACTCCACATGATATCAACTAGTTCATATAAGTATGCTAGATTATTTTTAGTACCTTACTGAAGAGAGCAGATTCTGGCTAGTACTAGTGCATTTTTAGTATGGACATTTTGTTGAAAGTCTGATATGTAATGTGTATTTATAGGTAGGTCTCGAACTTGAGGGTTTCTTTGTCTTGAGGGAGAATGTTGCAAGGAATGGGAAGTAGTTTACAAGAAGTTTTGTACACAAATTTTTCATGATATTTTTTACTTTAGATGTTATGGATATCTGATATGAAGACCATGCCTACGTGATTTGTATTAGATAAATAAGATCACATTGTCACTGGATCCAATTCTTACTTTTGAAAACTTTTCAAAGATGTAGGGATCATATATATACAAAACAAAGGTGCAATAAAGTTCGTATTTATTAACTTGGCATTCAACCAATGGGATTGTATCCTATAACTTTTCATGCACTGCAAAGTAACTTTTGGCAAAGCCATTAGAACTAGGAGTTTCACTTATTTGATTTGTTGTCCTTTTGCAGGCATAAAAAGACTTTCCAATTTATAGTAAAAAAGTATGCCTTGATAACAAAGCTAGCTGCAATCATGCAAGATGTTTCCCATGAAAGAATATCAAAGAGACAAACTTACAAATCTTGAGTCATGTTTTTTTTAGAAAATTAAGGAGTCATTCATTCTAGGTTATCATCACTGGTTGAGAAAAGTCCTCAATGTCCTTTAAGGGCAATGATATTAATGTGATGTAATTTGAGATGAGTTCACAGTTTGTTTTATTTTATTTTTCAATTTTAAGTAGCTTGGACAAAGGGCTCAAATGTAACTCTACACTTATTAGTTGCCCATGTTTTTTTTGTGGCTTGGAGGCTCTACACTTGGTGTTTGTAGTAAGGACATTATTCTGGTAACCTAGGGCATTCCTAAACAAAAGATAAATGACAAAAACTCAATTCTTGACTACTTTTTTTCAATTTGCTAATTCAAATCGCAAAGACTAAGTTACTCACAACCCTTCTTGTAAATTTAAAAATATTTTTCTTTCAAAAAAATTTAACATCTTAAAAAACAAATGATTTGTATAAAACTTAATCACCTAACAATTTTTATTTTTAATTAATGCAAAGTTTAAATGAAACAATTATCAATAATAAAAACTATGCTATAGCAATTAATATGGAATATGAGTAATAATAATTTTGTGTTTTAGTGAATAAAGCTTACATTCAAATTCGATGGAAAAATGAATAAATGGCTCAATAATATAAGGTGAGTTCATAACTCTTTAAGAAATACAACTAAACATTTACTAATAACAATATTTTTTGTTAGTCCTTATTTCATGTGGGGAACACGGCTTTACCATCAATGATGCATAGTTGTGTTGGAATATGTTTCTCAAGCTCTTAAGGAGGGGCACTTATCACGTGAAAGATTGACTCATAAACAAAAGGTGGGGTAATATAATGCATGCTCCAATTACATTTCTAGTGGTGGAGCCTCTCCAAGGTTAGACAATTGTCATTCCTAAGCACAACCCATGGTACCATTCAGTTATATGTCAGTGGATTAGAAATCATAAAGGGCATGACCCATGATGCCATTCACGTATAGGACTACGTTGACATAAAATGCACGAGCCCTGATACCCTTCACTGTTATGTCAATGGAAGTGGCTTAGAAACCCTGAGAACATTCGAGAGGAGAACACATGTTAGAAGGCATGACGTCAGCATAACAATTTCATGTACGTTGAGAGTTGACGTCATCATAACAATTCATACACGTAGGAAATGGGATGACATCATGCTAAGAAATCTAACATAATATGCTATAGTCAAAGTCATAGGTGTCACAATTCTAACTCAAGCAAATAAAATCATCTTAACTGAATTAATTGAATGCCCATCAAAGGGAGATAGCATCATTTTAACTCAACATGACAACGTAAATGACGTCATCCTAACTCAATATGTTAAGAGGAGATGACGTCATCCTAGGAGAACATCCTAATATACATTACAGGAGATGACGTCATCCATATACATAAGAAATTGGACGAAATCATTCCAAAAGTCTAACATAACATGCTTTAAAGGGAGATGACGTCATCCTAACTCAAGCAAATGACATCATCAGAACTAAATTAATTGAATGTCCATAGAAAGAGATGCCATCATGAAAACATGATAAAAAAAATTTAAGAGATTTAAGTTAAGAGTAAATGTAAAACTCAATTCAAAATTGAAGATGGCATAATTCAAAAAATTCTATTTGCAATGCTATGAGTAAGTGTAAAAAATGAGGAACTAACTCCACATATAGAGTTATGTTTAATCTTCTTATTTTGTGGTATTTAGGAGTTAGTCAATTGATGTATAGGATCATTTTCTTTGATTTATTAGGAAAAATGTTATCCAAAAATAAATAAGAAACATGGAATGAGCTCAATAAAATTTAAGGCACAGGGGCAAGGGCATGTTCCCAGTGCTCGACATGACATGAAGAATAGCTTTAAAGTGATAGTTTCCTAGTAAACTCTAAGAAATTGAAGAACCTAGTAAATTCATCTTGCATATCAAATCTATAATTAAGTGTATTTCCCAAAAGACCAAAGACGACCTAATGGGCCTTAGGTTGATGGTTCCTGTGGGATCGAATTATGCATCTATTATGAGGAATAAATCTCTATGGTTTGGGATAGGACCACAATAGATGGAACAACACCAAGAAATCAACTCAAATCTCAAGTATAATGGATAAATGGAAATGTCAACAAAAGAAAGGCTAGAATCCTACCTCTTTCGGGCGTTCGTAGGAGACCATCGTTGAGCTCACAATCCAATCTTTAATACCTACAATGTTATGATATTTAGACACTTAGGAGTTAGTAAGATCTACTTGGTTTATTGTGTTGTTAGGTAAAAGTGTGTTTTCTAGTGTGTTTCTTTAGTATGCATTTGTAGTTAAGAAATATGACGGTCACGATATGTTCCCAACATAGAGTGATCCGACGGTTCATACTCTCCTCGATCTTAATAGCCATTGATCCATGGATTAACACCCGATTGGTCCATGATCTCTATTTAAATAGAATGGAGGGTCATTTGCCGATGATCGATTGTGAGAAACTCTTTTGTAAAATCTCTCTGTAATCTTTTTCTTTGCATTAATAAACTTCTCCAAGTGGTCGCGTTGGTTGGGACCGTGGATGTTTCCTCGTAGGGGTTTTACCAAATGAAAACATCGGTGTGTTGATCTTTGATCTGGTTATGTGAGTGGTTACTGAAGGTGTTCATCCTCTGTTGGAATACCTGTGTTGTCAAACATGGTATCAGAGCATGTTTGAAGACCCGAAGACCCGCTCATGTTGAAGATCGAGATTGTGAAGCTGATTTGCCTCATCTCCACTTTCTATCATTTCCGTACATTTATGGGCTAAGAGGACTATTCCATTACGTTCGAAGAGCTCGTTTCAGTTAGGAACACTTTTCGTTTCACTCGAAAAGGTTTCCGTTTGCCCAAGATACGACCATCACAGTTAAATCCAAAGGTATAAAGCTTGAATACGCATTTTTTTTAAATTTTTGCAGAATAGTATTTTGGTTTTATTTTATTTATTTCCGCGTTACTACTCTTTTAGATCTGCATATACTCTTTGCCCTGCGCCCTATGCGAACTCGACAAATTAGAAACAAATAGGAAAAGGTGCATCTTTCGGGTAAGCTAATTGATATCTAACCCTTGTTGTCATCGAGAAGCGAAATTTTTTTCTTGTGTTAAAATAGTTTTTTTTAGCACGCTCTCCAAGGCCATCTTCAACAACAACAACAACAACCCCAATCCTTCTTCTGAACATTACAATATGTTTTGTTAGATCATCTGGTTAAAAGTTGTCTTATTAAGTAAGAGGACTTGAGTTCAAGTCTCTCTTTTGTTACCTTTTTTGAAAAAGGTCATGCTAAAATTGTAAAGTGTATTTCACTTCAAGTATAAAAGTGAATCACTATAAGTAGCTTTAATATTTTATTTTAGAGTTATTTATTTTGCATGCAAATTTTTTGTTATAAAATAGCTTCATTGTAAAAGTGATCCCCACTTCTCTTTATAAAAGTGGGTCACTTCATAAATCAACTTACACAATCACGTGGTCATTTGGTTACCGATTGTGCCTTTTTTAAAAATACCATAACTCTAACATCGGAAGTCCGTTTTCAGTGTTGTTTTTTTTAAAACCGCATAAATTTTCGAGCTCTTTCCATCCTGATCATCAGTTTCAATTTGTAAATCCACATTATCTTCATATTTAATATGGATTCTACAAGTATTGTCTTGCTTACCAACAACAACTACTTCCAATGAAAATCTCATATGGAAGATTTATTAAGAAGTAAAGGCTTGTACCGGATTACCTTGGGAAAGGAAAATGCACCCACTGATGCTGATAAGAAAGCCAAGTGGGATAATAGGAATGAAAAAGCACGTGGACTAATCAGAACTTTCATCTCTTCTGATTTAAGGTACTACCTTCAAGATATTGATGACCCCAAAGAAGCTTGGAAAACGATTGAATCTATGTTTGGTAAACTCAATATTATTCGAGCACAACAGTTAGAAAATCAAATACTAACCTTGAGTCCAAATGATTTTTCTTTCCTTGGAGACTATCTATCTAAGTTTAAAACACTCAGAATTTTATGTGAAGAATGTAAGATAAAGATGAAGGAAGAGTGTTGCATCTATATTATTCTTTCTAAGCTAGGTAGTGCATATTATGTGTTTGTATCTACCTTTTATGCCATGAGAGAGGCTCTAGGGGAAGAAGCTTATGAAACACCCACTCTTGAGTCCTTTTGTGCTTCTTTGATTCGAGAGGAAGATAAGCTTGTACAATTTGGAKTGATCAACAYTGCAGGTCCCTCCAACAAAGCCTTAGTTGCCCAACAGAAAGATAAACCCAAGTATCCCAAGAAGCAACATCCTCACTACAACAAAAAACAACATAAGGGTCCCAAACCTACTCAGACAACTTCATCTCCTACTGGTGACAAAGGAGAAAAATATAAAAGTAGGAATACTAACAGACATTGCAACTTTTGTGATAAAGATGGCCCTGATGAGTCCAAATGTTTCAAAAAGATGTTAACTTTAGAAGCAGCGATGAAGAAGCACAACATCAATATTGATTCTACTTCTTCTTCTCACGGACATGCACTTTCTGCTTCTAGTTTCTCCTTCAATTCAAATTCTACTACTTCTTCTTCTTCTAATGAGTGGCTTATTGATTCAGGAGCATCTTATCATATGGCTAAGGATAAATCCATATTTTCTACTCTAAATGAATGTAACACCAAAAAAATATTTGTTGGTGATGATAGATCTCTTTGTGTTGTAGGATCTGGAACAGTTCAAGTAGATAATGGTCATTTCAATGATGTATTATGTGTTCCAAGTATTTCTTGTAACTTTCTATCAGTATATCAAATCACTCATTTAGGTGAAGGTAAAACCATCGATTTTTCACCACACCAAGTTGTAATCAAGGATCTAAAATATTATAAGCATGTTCTTGCAACTGGAATTGTTGATGATATTACCAGATTGTACAAGTTTGACAACTTTGGGTCATCATATTTTTCATCAGTTTTTGTTGCTCATAGCGATGACTTGAGCAAACTTTGGCATGAGCGGTTTGGTCATCTAAACTATTGCTCATTGCAGCAACTATGTAATCAACAGATGGTGGTTGGTCTTCCTCTTGTTTCATGCAGAGATGGTGCTTGTGCCGGTTGTGTTCTCGGCAAACATCATCGAGATAGTTTTGACAAACGTGCCTCTTGGCCTGCCTTGGGTCCTTTGCAGCTTGTTCACGGTGATTTGTGTGGTCCACTTTCTTCTCCTTCTTTTTCTGGGTGCAAGTATTTTTTAACTTTCATTGATGACTTTTCCAAATGTACTTGGGTTAACTTCTTAAAACTCAAGAGTGAAATTTTTGACAAGTTTTTGGCCTACAAGGCCCTTGTAGAAAAACAATCTGGACATCAAATTCAAAGGTTAAGAATATATAATAGAGGCGAATATGTGAACAATAATTTTACAAGCTACTGCACTACACAGGGAATCCAAATGAAACACACTGTTCCAAATACACCACAACAAAATGGTGTTGCTGAGAGAAATAACCGCACATTAAAAGAAATGGCTAATTGTATGATCCAATCTGAGGGATTAAGTCTAAAGTATTGGGTAGAAGCCATCAACTGTGCAAATTACATAGTAAATCACACTCCAACAAATGCTCTTAAAAATATAACACCAGAAGAAGATTGGACTAAAATTAAACCAGATGTAAGTCACTTCTGTGTATTTGGTAGTATAGCATGGGCTCACATTCCTGATGAGAAAATGGAAGCATTGCAGCCTAAAAGTGAGAAGTGTATATTTGTTGGTTATTATGAAGATGTCAAAGGTTACAGACTTCTTCAATCACATTGTAATGAAATTATTATTAGAAGAGATGTTAAAGTTGATGAAAATCTCTTGGCCTGTGAGCCTAATTCGGTGATTATGCCTTCTTCGGCCTGCGAGCCATCTTCGACGTTTGTGCCTTATTTTGATATGGTTTATTCTTCAGATGATGATAGTGAGGATGAAAATTCACATCCACCTACTCACCCTCCTCCATATGAGTCCTTTGAACCTGAACTAGCACCATCTCCACTGCTTCCAACATGGGTCTGTTCAACACGAGAAGCAACCAGTGATCTTGTCGGTGATCCTTCATATCAACGTTGGAAACATTCACAGTTCCAACAAGCCTCTTCTCTTTTGGATCAAGCTTGATAAACTCATGATACAGAGACATTTTCATAAGCTTCAGGTCATCTAGATTGGGATACAACAATGAATGAAGAGTATCATTCTTTAATGGCAAATGATACTTGGGATCTTGTACCTCTTCCAAAAGGAAGAAAACTTGTTAGATGCAAATGGGTCTATAGAACTAAGTATGCATCAGATGGAAGTGTTGAAAGACACAAGGATCGGTTGTTTGCCAAAGGATTTTCCCAAGTTTAAGGAGTTGAATCTAATGAAACCTTTCCCCCTGTAGCAAAAATGAATTTCATCCTCCTTGTTCTTTCCCTTGTTGCCTCACATAAATGGGAGGTCCATCATATGGATGTTAAATACGCCTTCTTGCACAAAGATTTTCAAGAATAAATCTACATGCAAAAACCTCCTGGCTATGTCCAAAATGACTCTAGCCTTGTTTGTCGCCTCAAGAAATCTCTTTATGGTCTCAAGCAAGCTCCCCAAGCTTGGTATGCCAAAATGGATAGCTTTCTTATTGCCACTAGATTCTCTAGATGCCATTCTAATCCTAATGTATTTACTAAGAAAGTAGGAAGCCATCTCATAATCCTTGTTCTTTATTTTGATGACCTTATCCTTACTGGTAGTGACTCAAAACTTTTAAACCATGTGAAAACCGGCCTTAAGAAGAAATTTGAAATGACAGACTTAGGATTTTTTCACTATTTCCTTGGCCTCCAAGTTTTGCAAACCAATAAAGGAATTTTTCTTTCCCAGTCTAAGTATGCTTGTGACCTTATTCGTCACTTTCACATGGATGATTGTAAACCAACCCCTTCTCCCTTCCATTCTGGAGTCAAGCTTTCTTCCACCTGTACTTCTCCTGAAGTTGATGCCACCCTATACCGTCAGTTAGTTGGTAGCCTCTTATACTTGACTCATACCCGTCCTGATATTTTCTTTGTTGTTGGTCTTGTTGCCTGATATATGAAAACACCCCATGAAAGCCATTGGAAAGCAACTAAAAGGATACTTCACTATGTTCATGGTACAGTTCAGTTAGGGATACATTACAGTTCAAGGGGGACTCCTTTATTGGTTGGTTTCATTGATTCAGATTGGGCCGGAGACCCTAATGATCGAAATTATACTGGAGGTTATGTTTTCAGCCTTGGTTCAGGACCTAATACTTGGGCCTGTAAGAAACAACAACCTATTGCAGTTTCTTCAGCAGAAGCAGAGTACCGAGTAGCAGGAAATGCAAGTCAGGAAGCCATGTGGCTTCGACAGATCCTTTCAGAGTTTGGATTCCATCACCAACATCCGACCAGCCTTTAGTGTGACAATCAGAGTTCCATCAAGCTCGCCAAAGACCTAATTCAACATTAGCGTAGAAAACACATTGAGCTACACATGCACTTCATCAGAAAACTCATTCATGATCAAGTTATTGAAGTGCTCCTTTGCCCTACAGAAGATCAAGTTGCAGACATTTTCACAAAGTCTCTTACAGAAGCGAAGTTTTCCAAAATTCGATCTATCTTAGGAGCTCAGGAAGTTGTCATTAAGGGGGGATAGGCTCTAATGTTTCATTCCTTCTCCTATTGTGTCACTATTGTAAATCCTTCAATCCTATCCCAAGTTGTTCTTAAGGGTGGATGTTAGGATATTTAGACACTTAGGAGTTAGTAAGATCTACTTTTTCTATTGTGTCGTTAGGTAAAAGTGTGTTTTCCAGTGTGTTTCTTTAGTATGCATTTGTAGTTAGTAAATCCGATGGTCACGATATGTTCCCGACATAGAGTGATCCGATGGTTCATACTCTCCTCGATCTTAACGGCCATTGATCTGTGGCTTAACACCCTATTGGTCCATGATCTTTATTTAAAGAGAATGGAGGGTCATTTGCCGATGATCGATTGTGAGAAACTCTCTTGTAAAATCTCTTTGTAATCTTTTTCTTTGCATTAATAAACTTCTCCAAGTGGCTGCGTTGGCTGGGGCCATGGATGTTTCCCCGTAGGGGTTTTACCACGTGAAAACATCGGTGTGTTGATATTTGATATGGTTATGTGAGTGGTTACTGAATGTGTTTGTCCTCTATTGGAATACTTGTGTTGTCGAACATACAACTTGTCCTCAACATCAAAGATACATAAGCATATGGAAAATGTATGAAATGTTAGCATATAAACTAGCATAATCCATTAACATGTATAGCAAATTTACCCATGGAAAATAATATAAACATTTGCAACATATAATTGGATGAAAAAATAATATTTCTATTAATATAATCAACAAGAGTACATAGGTGACAACCTCCTTTATCAACAACTCGTCGAAACCTAGAAAATAAGTTTCTCCATCTGGCCCTTCGCCACTTCAATCCTCCACAAGGAAAGCTCACAAGTTCTAGGAGTAATTGGGTTCCTCCTTCACAGGATAAGGAGATCTCAAGGGCTGAACATAAGGAGAGTTTAGACTTAAATAACTAAGGGATGCAGACTTAAAGGACTAAGGGATGCATACTCAAGGATGTAATATGAGACAAAATTTCTCCAAAGTGTACTTGCTCTCAACGTTTTTTTTTTCAAGGCTTGTATATGGCTAAATTTATAGCCTTCTAAGGGAATTGAAGGGTAGAATCAGAGTGCTTCCAACATATGAAATTCCAAAGATCATGGATCTCGTGACTTGGCATGGAAAATCCAAAATATTTTTTATTTTGAGCACAAAACCCGATGTACACGGATTGTAGTGGAACAACCTGCATATACACAAGTTGCATAATTGTAGCCCGCGTATATGTACAAAATTTTGAATTTTTGACTTTTGACTGAGCAAAATGGGGAAATTGAGTTTGCAGAGGGAAAGGGTATGTTACAAGGGAAAAAATCTCTATGGCCAAGGGTAAACCACAACAGACAGGTATGACTGCAGAAATCAACTCAATTCCAACATATGCTATATAAACTAATGTGCAATAAAAGGAAGAGGCCTACCTCTATCCAACGTTTGATGATGTTCCACCATTGAGCACTGTGACCCAAAGATTTATACCTACAAGAAGTTCTCGACAAACAAGTAGAGCAAGTAAATAGTGATAATATAGAGGGGTTATCACATCATATAGAATAATCCATTAATAAACATTACAAACACACCCATGGATAATAATCATATATTTGCAAGATACCAATAGGACAGGAAATGAGTATTTCTATTAATAATTGATCAGCAGAAGTGACAACATTACAGACTTTCGTGACAGCACGGTTCGAAACCAAGAAACCAAGTTCCTTCCAACTGGGTCTCGACTACTTCAATCCTCTACCAAAGACAAGCTCATAGGAAAGAGGCAATGAGGTCCTCTCAACAATAGGGAAAGAGCTTGGGGGTTGAACACTGTGTTCAGACTTGAGGGACAAAGGGATGCAAACTCAATATGAAGTAATTTCTCTAGAGTAACTTTGCTCTCAAAGTTGAATGCTTTCTCCTCTTTTTCATAGCTCGAAATTGTGTTGTTATAGCCTTCAGAATGCAACTGAAGGGCCGAGTCAAAATGTTTCCAGTATATGGAAGGCCAAGGATCAGAGATCTTCTATAGTGACATGGAAGCCCGACCTCATTTTGTATTTTCTAGCACAAATCCCAATATACATAAGATGTAGTGGAGCAGCAAGCATATATGCATCTTGTATAACTGATAGGAAGCGTATATGTGGAAAAATGTATATTTTTAGCTCTAGATTCATCAAAAAGGGATGATAAGTCTGCATAGGGAAATGGAAAAAGGCCCTCTGTGCAAGATAGAAATGGTGAGGAAAATATTGCTATAACAGATGCCCCCTAATGTGTGATATCAGAGGAGTATCTGTGATGGTCGAAGTACATTATAAATAACCCAGAAGTGGAGTGGTAGAGAACTAGCTAGATGAACTCAATTGCTCATTACATTATGTACTGACTTTGCATACATGGTTGCCAAGAATACAATGCAGATCCATGTGGAAAATATACCAAACAAGTGTTCATGGCCATGAATAGGCAAATAGAAATGAGGTTACATGCCAAAAGTTGTCATAGTCACAAACACGACCTAGTGAACTCAAAATCAATCTGAAGATATCTGTATACCATGAAGTACAATCTGATCTCCCATGATCACTGAAGTCAAATAGGTATTGGTCCAATGAAGGGGAAGCAACAACTCAGGAAAGCTGTAACCTCATAGAGATGTCTTCAAGTCTTCTACACTATCTGCCAAAGGTGCAAGTCTACATCATGTGAATAAAAGAGTTGAGGTCAAACATGATGAGACATCGTTTGATTACTGGTCATTGAGGTATACCATTAAAAAATGCGAGACAGTCTACCAATAATGAGAGTAGGTATCAAGGCACCGAGTACATTCCTACAAGTGTGAAAAATGAGTCGATGTCAAACACTTGAGAAATCCATTAATCAGGAGAAATTGATGTATTCCCATCTGTCAATGGCAAGAGAGCCTGCCACTAATGACTACAAGCCTCAAGGTACTCATAAAAATCTAGGTCCCATATCCAGAATAAATGAGTTGAAGTTGATGGAAAGAGACCCGCTGAAAGGAGAGCATCGAGGCATCTCTCATCAATCAGCACGAGCAACAAAGCAGGAGCTTCATGATTTGGTGGAGATCGGATGAAGAACATGTTCATGAACCAACGACCCTGTGCGTCTTTCGCGTGTGCCAAATGCAAGCGGTACATGAAAAGAACCCTCTGAATAGAATCCAATGATGAAAAAATCCTGACAAAGGCGAGGAAACCACTAATAAGGCTAATGGAATCCAAGACATTGCACGAATCCCAAAGTGTTAATATATGTCTTGTCGTCGAACACAAGGGAAACCACCCAGTCAATGACCAATGATGAAAAGTCGATTGCTAGGTTCAAGGTGACCTACCAATGATGAAAGTAGGGCCAGGGTGCATGATAATACCAAAGTATCATGTGATTCTAAGACAAACTGAGGGTATTTCCGACATGCAAAGTCAATATTTTTGAGGAGTCACTGACATAGATTGATATACTTCCTTTGAACAAGAGCATGAGACAGATGGTGGACTCCAGCAGCATGGACTCAATGATGTGACAATTAGATGCAAGAGGCATCAATAACATTCTCTATAGGGACTGGAAGAGTAACCAGACGATAGAGAAAACTTCTATAATGAGATCACCTTCCTAAGGCCATGCTAAACCCAAAATTATGATGACACAAGGATTCAATAACTTTTTTCTTTGTTCAAAGGCGACACGAATGCTACCAATTACAATATATTACTCCCTTCTCACTCGTCTTTTTTTTGTTTTTTCATAACAAATCAATGCTATGATACAGAGGAGGGAACGAGTGTCGCAAGTATGAAAAACTAGTTCCAGTAGTGGAACCTACCTATGCTTAATGCAAGGAAATGCATGCGGGAGATGGACACTCAGGGTGATGTTCCCTCCAGGGTATAGGGTGTCAAATTGCGAAAGATATAAATGAGGCTCTACTTGGTTGAGGATGCAAACTCCTTAGGAAACGGTTTATAACGCAAAGAAAGAACCGGCTAAAGGCTCAATACTGCAAGCAAGGGCATGAAATGCAATCACAACTTAACGCCAAAAAATGTCCTTTTTTATATCTTTTAGTCTACTAGGTGTGAAAAAGGGGTAAACTTGTGCCAAATAGACGTATTTTCAAATCTAATTTACGAGTGTGAAATAGACAAGTTCACTCGGCAATCTTTTCAATTTTTGGTAGCGAGTCGGAAAAGAGCTTAAATAAGAATCATGACCTTTCAGATCCAACTTTAATGAGCGTGAAAGGGACAAATCATTCGACGATATTTTTAGTTTTTGGATGAATCGGAAAAGAGCTTAACTAAGACTCATTTTGGGGAGTCCATGGGTAAAAGGGTCGCATGTGCATGAATGAGAAATGAGGCTCATCATACAGTCATGTATTGAATTATAATGAACTCCTGATCCTAAGGGAAAACTCGGCATGGGCACCAAATGACAAAGAGGTTCTAGCTAGGGTACCCATGTTTGGTAAGTCTCTACCATTTATTAACGACGTTATTAATAGCATATGGGGGTTATGTGTCGCAATAAATGGGTTCGTACCTAGGGTGTAAAAGAGGTAGTCGAAGGATAATGCAAAAATGCACGATGGAGTAGATACCTATTCTATATGCTAGGTTATGAATATACCTTCCTGAGGAGACGAACGGTCAACTATGATGTTGAAATCCGCAAGAAAATTGAGTCAAGACTGCAAAAACCAGCTTAAAACCATTCTTCAATTAGTTCGTTAGGTGAAACAATAGTGTAAAACTATATCAAGTGGGTAAAAATAGCTTATAAATAGTAATAAAATAAAAAATTAATGTATCATTTTCATTTTTACCCAAATAGTGCAATTTGGACTAAAAACCCTCCAGGATTCAAACAATGATTGTGGGAACGATAGGCAACGAAATCACGAATCGTCTAGATCAGGTAACTCTTCATCCCATCCTGTTCAAATTCTATGGTTTACATTTTTTAATTAGGTTCTATTTTGTTAGTTTTTGAAGGAACAATTTGGATTTTTCGGTATATGTGGGTTCTCTAAATAGGTCATGTATACGACTAGATATATGCCCCTGTGTGAACCACAGGGGGTGTATATTAGCCCTACCCATGATTGTTTGTGGATAAACCGCATATATGTACACAAATGGCAAAAAAGAAGTGTTTTTAACTCAAAAATGATTTGTTTTTTGCAGGATGGTGTTGGAATGGAGAGAGCGAGAGTATGAGGAGGTAGATGCAGCAATCGATCAAGATCTGGTGGCTCAAGCGTCTCAAAAAATATGTGGTTTGTACAAGTTTTGGGCTTTCAAAGGGATGAGGGCCCAAGTGAGGTTGTTGGATATGTTGGTGGGCTATTGGGATCCTGATAGCAAGAGATTTATCCTTGATGGACAACCATTAAGGATCGAATTAGAGGACATCTACTTCTTGACCGGACTTTCATGCTGAGGAGAGGTTGTGGACCTCAAGTCATGAGGGGCAGGGAGTGGGATGAAGGTCGAGGAGTACATCGAGGCCCACTATGTTTTAGGGACTCCCATGGTGGGAAGTCAAATCCCCATCCGGGATATAGGTAACCTCAGCCTGAATATTATTGTGCTCATTCTTACCAGGATCATAGGATCGGCCTCACTGCATCAGGCATCGAGACCACTTATGTTTTATGCACTGGAGTGTGCGAGGCCCACTGTCTACGATTGGTGTACCTCACTGCTGACCAATATGAAAGGTCAGTTGACAAAGTGAAAGCAAGGGGGTAAGAGAAAATTCGGGTTTGCCTCTATCCTTTGTAGCTTCTTTTTCGAGCAGGTCCTAGGTCTAGGACCTAGAGTGGAGATCCTTCCTAGGGGACCACGTGATCCATCTATGGCGTAGTGGATCGAAGTCATGAAACGATAGGGGGGAGGTAGGGTGTCGACACCCTACAACGATGATTTTTTCTTCTAGTGGCAGAGACAAATCATTTCTATGGACAACTATCCCTATGCGGGGATCGATTTCAGAGGAGACCTAAATATGCCGCTTCCACCAGGGGCCGCTTATGGCGTCATAGGTAAAACAAATTTACATATTTCATTTTTTTTGTATTTTTGTATTTAAGGAAACAAAAATATTTTTGGATGGTGTTTGAATATTAACTAGATACTTGTGTGATTTGTAGATGTGGGTCTACAACGAACAGAGGTATTTTTACAACATAGATGGAGGCACTGGGGAGATGAGGCAGTGGGAGGAGAAGCGGAGAGAGTCCTACAGAACGTGCAAGGCAACCTGTCTCATATAACACATAGGATTCTTATGGTTTAGGTAGAGGATCTACTTGAAGCCATGCAGCGACAAGTTGTTGGTGTACCTAGAGCATGGGTACAACTCTTTCGACGTCTCGCAAACGTCGTGGTTTTCTATCATGATACGCATCCAACGCCATAGGTGTAGATTTCATGGGATGTATATATCGGTTGTATATGTATTTTGAGGGTTTTAGCCCCAATTTTGTAATATAAACACCATATATTTTTGAAATATATAAAGAGGGATATTAGGATTTACTCATCTCTTACAATGTGTACATTAATTTAATGGTTTTCTTTACTTCATTAATGTGACAAATGCCAATCTAAAACATAATTAGCATAGGCATCAAATACATGATTAGAACTTCTAGGGATGTGAAAATATGTAATAAAATCAAATTGTCGTTCTAAAAGACATACCCGTAGGAATCGACGGAGTAACGTAGGATCACGCACATGGTAACGACCGTTCAACTGACATATTACTAACTGAGAATCCAGGTGAACCTCTAGAGAGTGAATACCATGTGAGATGGCATCACGCAAAAGTTCTATGACGGTGCTATATTCGGCCACATTTTTCGTGGATGGCCCTAGGCATATGCCACCTGAAGACACCAGCAGACCCTCGGGTGAGTAAATCACCCAAGCGACAGAAGCCAAGTTATGTGTATGACAACTGGCTCCATATGTGAATCTTAGGTAGACTGAAGACTCCATTGATATCTGCCAACCAAAAGGGAAAACTCGATAAGCAAGCTAAAGACAAAAAGAAAAGGTGAAAAATATGTATATACACCAAATTTACATTAGTATACAAAGGGTTTCACCCAAGCCTAGGGATCAAGCGTAATACATTTTCAAGTAGAGCCCATTTCTGGGCTCGGCCAGTTTATTCCCTTCATAATCTTCCAACTCGTAGGCTCCTTTTTCTAGAACACATCACATGATATAAGGACCGTACCACATCGGTTTAAACTTGCCTACCCCTAGTGGTTCTTTGTCTTTATCATACAAGAGGACCAAGTCACCCTCAGCATACAACCAAGGACAGACAGACTTGTCGTATTAAACCTTGACATGTTTCTTGTTTGCTTCGATAGTTGTAAAGGTGTCTCGAAGTTGCTCGTCAAGATTCTCTAGGTGCACAAGGCGTTTCTCTAAATCTGAAGTGTCAGGTAGGAGCTCAATTTCCAACTTGAGAGAAGGGATTTCGCATTCAACAGGAAGTATCGACTCCACATTGTGTACTAATTGAAAAGGGGAAAACTTGGTGGTAATCTTGACCGAGGTTTGGTATGCCCAAAGCGCGGGATGTAGCATGATGCGCCAATCGGAATTACTCTGGCTGACAATTTTTTGCAAAATGGTCTTGAGAGACTTGTTAACGACCTCTAGTTTCCCATTTGCCTGGGGGTAACAAGGAAATGAGTGACCATCTCTAAACCCCAACTTGGATGCTAGTTCTACCATCATTTCATTTTGAAAGTGACTACCATGATCAGTGACATTCTCACTCAGGATACCAAACTGGGCGATAATTTGGTTGAACACGAAGAAGGCTACAGTCTTCCCATCGGGTTTTATGGTAGGCATGGATTTGGCCCACTTGGTAAATTAGTCGACATCCACAATAATGTATTGATGCCCCCCAGCCGAATTTTGGTTACAATCGACGAAATCTACCCCCCACTTGGTGAAGGGACCAACGGTAATGACTGGGTGAAGGGGGGCTAGGTGTGAATGCATTTTTCGAGTGAACACCTAGCAAGGGTGACACTTCTTAACCGCTTCAATGTAATCTTTAAATATGGTGGGCCAGAAGTAACCGGCTCGCAAGATTTTTTGGGTTGTCGCAAGCCCAGATAGATGGCCACCACAAGCCATTTTGTGGCAATCATTTAGGAATAACTCGGCTTCCTCATGAGTTAAGTAGCGATGTAAGATACTATCTATTCCTCGACGATACAAAGTGTTGCCGATGATGGTATAATTTTTGGCTTCGTATCTAACACGTCGTCGATTATCTCGTGAGAGATGTTGAGCGAACTTCAAGGTTTGAAGATATAAAAAAATGTCTCCATACCAGGGTTCAAACGACGAGACAAGGAAAATGTGTTCGTCTGCAAATGAATCAACATGGATAACATCCTCATCTAATCGTGGAAAATTGGATATGAACTTTACAAAAACTAGTGATTTTTTGGACTTGGCCGAAGCAAAGTCGAGATCAAATTCTTGTAAGATGACAATCCATTTATTATATTTCCCGCTTATGATACACCTAGTGAGGACGTATTGAAACGGATTGACATCGGCAACCACAGTAGTCTTACAAAGAAATATATAGTGTCATAAATGTTGGACTGCGTGAACAACAACCAAAGCTATATTTTCAACGTGAGAGTAATTACGCTCAGGTTTGACTAAAATCCAACTAAGATAGTAGATGATGTGCTCATGGATCTCATCATCCTCCTGAACTAGAACCATACCAATCGTCTCTTCAGATACGGAAATATACAACAAGTAATCTCTACTGTAATCAGGAGATTTCAGTAAAGGGGTCGATACTAAGGCTTTCTTTAAAGCGTCAAAAGACTCTTGGGCTCGCTCATCCCAGATAAAAGGAGTGTCTTTCTTCAATAGGTGCATGAAACCCTTAGTGATATTGGAATAATTCACTATAAACCGACGTAGAAAGTTAGCTTTCCCCTGTAAACCTTGAAGTTGTCTAATCGTGCACGGGGCATGCAATTGAAGTATTTCCTCAACCTTAAGAGGATCTACCATGATCCCGGTCTTGGAAACTAGGAATCCTAAGAGACGGCTAGACATAACGCAAAAGATTCATTTGTGAGGGTTTAACCAGATTCTATAGTAATGACATCTTTCAAAAACCAGTCGAAGGTGTGTAACATGATCCACTCTCTTGCGAGGGTGATCAGCAAGATCATCGAGGTAAGCTTCGACTATGTGCTTGAGATCGTGAAAAGTGAAAGTCATGGCGCGTTGGAAGGTCACTCCGACATTTTTCAGGCCAAAAGGCATTTTCCGGTATGCAAAAGTACCCCAAGGACATATAAATGTCGTCTTGTGTTGGTCCTCAGGTTTGATATGGATTTGGTTATATCCTGGAAATCCACCCATAAAGGAAAATTTTCGCTTCCCACACACTCATCGAGAATCTGATCAATGAATGGCATGGGGAAGTTATCTTTAGGACAAGCCTTGTTCAGGTCATGAAATTCCATACACACACGGATGGTTCCTTTCTTTTTATTCATAGGAATGGGGTTGGATACCCATTTGTTCAAGGGAACCAGGTAGATGAAACCAACATTAAGTACCTTATCCACCTCTGCCTTAATAACGGGGGCCTTCCTAGGATTAACAACTCTAAAATGTTTTCGAACAGGTTTATCATCTGGATAAGTCCTAATCTCATGTTCAACAATATGAGGGTCAATCCATGGCATCTCTTTGTATGACCAAGTGAATACATCCTGAAATTCTTTGAAGAGGATGGTGTAGATCAGAATCTCTTCTGGCGAACAATCCGCACCTATATTTATGTTCTCAATCTTGTTAGGGGTATGAGAGATATCGATTGGGACGGTAGGAGAAATACTCGCCATATTTACTTCTACATAAATTCTGTGCGTATCAAGTGGAACTACAACATGACCAACTATCTCACTCAAGGTAGATCAAAAATCATCTTGCTCGATTCTTTCAATACTTGGGAGAAAATAAGATCGATGATGCATGTCATCCCAAGGTCTCTCGGAACCATTCATGGCTTCGAGGATGGATTCTTCCAAAGGAAAAGTCTCATCTAAGAAATAATGTGAACAAGATAATGAGGTGGCTCATATAGGCCTAAGAACGGGATCCTCCTCGTCCATTTGCGAGGTAATAATATCAAGATCGACAGAGGAGTTAAGAATGGCTTGATATGCAATCTCCACTGTCGATAGTGGCATAGCCATGCCAGTGTGAAACTGTCCTTCACTTGACGAAGTCAGAGAAGGTAGGGTCCATGGATCACTAAAATAGGAAGTGCGAAAGGGTATGGACCTTTCGGTTGAGGCAGGCCTACTAGACATGGCGTAAACATGATGAATCGGTGTCGAGAAGTTGAAAGTACCCATGAGGGAAGAATACATTTTGACATTGATATTCTCAGTTGTCAGCTGAGAATTGCCGATCACAAGGATCGACAGTTCAATAGATGCGTTAGGACTAGAGTTTGAAAAGGATAACTGGTCGATCATCACAATCTCCCGCTGATGAGGAAAACAAAGTACATGGAAAACGAACGATACGACAACGACCATAGCATAGGTCCAATTGT
Source organism: Picea glauca (assembly GCA_000966675.3). Classification (NCBI taxonomy): domain Eukaryota; kingdom Viridiplantae; phylum Streptophyta; class Pinopsida; order Pinales; family Pinaceae; genus Picea; species Picea glauca. The sequence continues at coordinate 1,130,819 of JZKD02S2220521.1, read as the reverse complement.
GACCTAGTAATAAGTTATAATCGAGAGGTGCATCAACTACCTCTACTTCTACCTCTACCGTCTTCCCACCTAAATGGACCAGAAAGGCGGGGAGAATACCATGAGGGCGGAAGGAATGACCGTCAAATGTAATCAACATGTTCGACAACTTGGAAAGGGTCAGAGAACCGATAGCTTTCCAACAAACCAGGGACATCACGCAAGTGGAAAAACCTTCATTAATGATCCCTCGTTTGATAGTATACTTGGAATACTCCATGTGGATTTGAAAATCCACATGGTAGGGTAAGTGAGGCTTCACGTCCGTGACATCAAACTTGATAACTTTCGAGCCACTAGGTTCTAGAGCTCCTTAGGCAGAGAGTAAGGCATTCCTTTGTGATGGACACGTCTGGAGTACCTCCAAAGCCAACATCGCACAAGGGGTTTGGCCCAGATCTTCAACAATAGAGTAGTTCTAGGCAATGCTAGCATTAGGGTTGTGGGTAGAGAGCTTGATTACTCCTTTCGGAATATGATGTGGTGGCTCTGGTTTCTCAATCTGTAAGTTCGTCTTTGGGGGTGGAGGAGGAGCTTCTAGGCTGGTACTAGATTTTGAAGAGCTATAATCTCGAGAGCAGGTGGCTATATCAATTTTCACGTCGACCATATTGATGAAAACATGATCGCCATCTTGCGACCGTGGATTTTGACTTCCACCAGATGAATTTCTAGCGTTCGAAGAGCTCAAGGTTAAGTGTTGATTGTGTGGGAATGTGTTCATCAGCATGTTGGGCAGTAGATTTAAAAGCCTCGCAGCCTCCGCAAGTTTGGGGCATAAGTGTGTAAAGTGTTCATCGGTACAAAGTTTAGAAGGAAACTTCAACTTACGTTTCTCTTTCTTTCCCTCTCCAGCATTATCATTCTGTTTCCCATTATTATCTTTGTCCTTGGGTTTATTATTATTCTTCCCACCCTTACGATTATTTTGACCTTTCCTTTTATTCCCATCTGGTTGTTGGTCACCATTTGGGTTCGTCGATGATTGCACAGAATGTACATCCACCGATAGGGTGGGTTTGGAGGATCTAGATGAGGTTGGCCCTCCAGCAAACTTCGTTGCCGAGTCTATGGATTTTACATTGGCGGACCCTACAATTCCATCAGCATGAGGTCTGGGAGTTTGTCTAGGATCGTGATTTGCTCGCAGTGTGTCTGAAATAAGGTGGTATAACATCCCAGATTGAGCATATATCAAGTCAAGTTGTTGGGCTCTAAAGATAGCTTCTTCCTCACTGAAAACCCCGAAAGTAGTAACTTCCTTTGAAATAGGAGCATGTAAAGACTTTAGGAACCATTCTAGAAGAAAGGTCGGGGGTATAGGAGTCTTAAGGCTAGAACCAACTGATGAAAAGATCCATACATCCCCCTAGTAGCTCAATGTACCATTGTGACGTGACTCCAATGAGAGTGTGCTGAAACAATCATAATCTAATAGAATCATGATTCAAATAATTCGATGAGCACCAAAGGTGAAAAGTAGTGACATGGTCACTAGGGTCCTCGCCATTCTTACCCTCAAACTTTGGAGTGTCTGACGAAAGTTTGGTAGGGACAGGGGGCCATGTGGGATCATGACTCACCGGGTCATTCATTAGTTTAGACAAATTTGGTAAATTAAGCATGGCCAAAAAGGGAATAAGGGGTTGTGACACCTAGCCCCATCCTCCAGCAAAATATTGTGTGTTAGGAACTGCATTCCATCCAGAATGCTGGTAAGGACAAAAGACCCTCCTCTGGGATGATTCATAAAATATGGATTGGGCATCATTTCAGTAGGAATGTTCTGATAAGGGTTATGAAAGTTTCCCCTGGTTGGATTAGATCCAGGCTGAGGGTTTTTAAAATTTCCACCAATTGGATTAGATCCAAGTTGGGGAGTGCCCAAAGTGTAAGATTGACCTCCTCTAGGTGGGAACCCGGAGGATTGAAGAGGATTCATCATGCCAAAAGTATTGGTCAAAATCGATACCGAGGGGATAGGGATATAGGGTGAAACTTGTCTTCCATCTAGGTTGTTCCATCCAGTCGTAGAAGGGTTAGGCCCGAGGTTAAGAATAAGGACACTTCCCACATTAGGATTCACTTGGAGTATATGAGAACCACCAAACAAGAAAGGAGTGTAAGTAGGTGTAGTGCCCCCAAGTCCAAAGCTAGCGTTAGGGCCAGCAGTTGGGATGGCAGTCGAAAATTGTGAAGTGAAGTTAGGCATACCATAAGAAAATGGACTAGAATCCATAGGGATGGTTTGAACATTGTAACTCGTCGAGTGACCGAAACCCCCAAAAGGGTTGTTGGATTACTGAGAGGGGAGGTGAATTAGTAATAGCGTAATTATAATCCTTTTCCTTCAAATCTTATATCAATGTAGAATTATTATCCAATAATGAGCAGTGAGAAATAAACAATCACACACATACACAGTACACCAGTGTTTTATGTGGAAACCCAAATCAGGAGAAAACCATGGAATGCTTTTTCTTATATTTCTTGAAGAATTACATTCATTGGAAGCACCAACTTCCTTTGTTTTCCAACTGCAACTGGAAGGAGGCTCCAACCCCCTAATTTCTCAGGCTACAACCTGAGGGAAGCTCCAACTC
>JZKD02S2220521.1:1073425-1095045 GCA_000966675.3 Picea glauca | reverse complement strand
ATACCACCGGAATCGGGAAGACGAGCCGGACGCAATGGTGTTGGTTTCATCAGATTCTGAGCACTTTCATTTTTGATCATTTTTCAAGCCCTGATAGGCTTCTGAATCCGATTTCGGATCAAAAGTAGGGAGCCAACTCCCTATTAGGGTGATTGAGAGACTGAGTATGAACATTATCATTCTGGTGCTCACACAGATATCTGGATTAACTTCGTTACATCAGGCATCAAGACCACTTATTGTTTATGTTGTGGAGTGCTTGAGACCCATGGTTTATGATTGGAGGACTTCTCTATTGGCCAACATAAAAAGCCATCTCATCGACTGCAAACTTGGAAGGATGAGAAGCTTTGGGTTTGCATATATCTTATGTAGCTTTTTATTTGAGAGGGTTCCAACCCTTAGTCCCAGAGTAGAAGTTCCTCCACACAGTCTACATGATCTAGCCATGACCCACTGGACTAAAGTGATGAGGCGGTTGGGAGGTGGTAGGGTGACAACCCCCTATAATGGTGAGTTTTTTCACTAATGACAATGACAAACCATTTCCATCGATGACTATCCCTATGAGGGGATCGACTACCAACGGGATCATGGCATGCCATTACCACCAGGATACTCCTTTGGGGAGATTGGTATGAAATTTAATTTTTGTGTATTTAATTTTTTGTGTATTTTGATATGATAAATGCAAAACAAAAATGTAAATATTTTTGGTATGGTATCATATATTAATGTTTGGATCTCTTATGCAGATGCATATCCACGATGGTCGGATACATACCCATGACATCAGTGCAGAGGGCGAGAGGAGGAGATGGTTGGCGAAGAAGAAAAGTGATTTCTTATGAACATGCAGGGAAACCTAGCACGTCTGACGCACGTGATACCTATGATCCAGGCCGAGGACCTTTCCAAGGCTATGCAGAGGTAGGTTATAGGTGTAACACGTGCGTGAGTGAGACTCTTTCGACGTCTCACTAACCTTGTAGTATGCTACTATGATATGTATCCAAGACCTCAGGCTTAGACTCCATGTTCATTCAATGTACCGGCCATATATATATATATATATATATGAGGGATAAAAGCCCAATTTTGTACCATGATACCATATTTTTTGAACTTTATTAATGAAATACAAGAACTTTTGGTCTTCGGCTTTACCTATATATTTTACAATGGGTAAATCTATGAATGTATGTTTCCTTTACTTAGTTATGCGACAAATGCCAATCTAAAACGTAATTAACATATGCATCAAATAATTGATTAGAAATTCTAGGGATATGATTATAAGTAATGAAATCAAAATATCGTTACAAAAGTCGTACACGAAGGAATCGTTAGAGTAGCGTAGGATCCCTAACTTGATACCTACCATTCAATTGATACACAACCAACTGGGAATCTAGATGAGCCTCTAAATGTCAAACACCATGTGAAATGACGTCGCGTAATGCCTCAATAACAATACTATACTCAGTGAAATTGTTCGTCAATGGCTCTAGACAAACACCTTCTGAAGATGCCAATTGTCCCTCGGGTGAATATATAACCCAAGCAATGGAAGCTACATTCTTAGTATGACGACTAACACCGTCTGTGAATCCTAAAAATAACAATGATTCCATTGACATCTGCCAACCAAGGGGAAACTCAATAAGAAAATCGGTGACACAAAAGAACAAAAAGAAAAATATATACACTAAAGTATAATAATATACAAAGATCATGCTTGAGATGGAGGGCTCAAGCATAATACTTTTTGAGATAGAGTCCATTTCTGGGCTCTTTCACCATGTTCTCTTCATAATCCTCTAACTCATATGCTCATTTTTCGAGGACACCTCTCACGATATAAGGACCGTGCCACATGGGATTTAATTTTCCTTCCCCCAGTGATCCTTTATCTTGGTCGTAAAGAAGGACCAAGTCACCCTCAACATACTACCAAGGATGGACATATTTATCTTACTGGACCTTAACACATCACATATTCACCTCGATGGCTAGGGTGGCATCTCGACGCTACTCATTAAGTTGCTCCAAGTGTACAAGGCGTTCTTCAAGATCAGTTGTGTTAGGTAGGAGCTCAATTGCTAACTTAAGAGAGGAAATCTCACATTCTATGGGGAGAACTGACTCCACTTCGTGAACCAATTGAAATGGTGAAAAAACAGTAGAAGTATTTACTGTGGTTTAGTATGCCCAGAGAGAAGAGTATAGCATCACATGCTAGTTAGATTTACTCTACCTGGAATTTTTTTTCAAAATGGCTTTTAGATATTTATTCACGGCCTCCACTTCGTCATTTTCCTGAGGATAATATGATGACGAATGATCTTGCTTGAACCCCAATTTTGATGCCAACTCTATCATCATCTTGTTTTGAAAGTGGCTTCCATGGTCAATGATAATCTCCTTTGGAATTCGAAACCGAGCTATGATTTGATTGAATACGAAGTGTGTTGTAGTGTCGCCATCGGATTTAATTGTAGGCATGCCCTCATCCCACTTGGTAAAATAATCCACGACCATGATAATGTGATGGTGCTCCCCAGCTGAGGTCAAGTTGCAATTCATGAAATCCACCCCCTACTTGGTGAAGGGAGCGATGGTAATGACTGGGTGAACAGGGATAGGGTGCGAGCACATCTTACGAGAGAACACCTAGAGAGGGTGACACTTCTCAACCGCTTCTACACAATCTTTAAAAATTGATGGCCAAATATAACCAGCACACAATATTTTTTGGGTTGTCGAAAGCCTAGATAAATGACCACCACCCGCCCCACTGTGACATTCATTGAGTATGGATTCATCTTCTTCGTGAGTCAAACAACAATGCAAAATATAATCCACCCCTTAGTGATACAAAGTGTCACCTATAATGAGGTAGTTTTGGGCTTGATGGCGTACACGTCGTCGGTCGTCCCTCGAAAGATGTCGGGGAAGCTTCAGATTTTGAAGATATATCAGAATGTCTCCATACTAGGGGCCCGAAGACGAGATAAGGAAAATGTGTTCATCATCAAATGAGCCATCGAAAATGGTATCCTCATCCTTCCTAGGGAAGTCTGACATTAATTCCACAAAGACTAGAGATTTCTTAGATTTTGGAGAGACAAAATCGAGATCAAACTCCTGCAAAATCATTATCGATTTTTTGAGAAAATTAAGGAGTCATTCATGCTCTAGGTTACCATGACTGGTTGAGAAGAGTCCTTAGTGCCCCTTAAGGGCAATGATATTAATGTGATGTAATTTGAGATGAGTTCACAATTTGTTTTATTTTATTTTTCAATTTTAAGTAGCTTGGACTAAGGGCTAAAATGTAACTCTACACTTATTAGTTGCCCATGTTTTTTTTGGCCCAGGGACTCCACACTTGGTATTTTTATTAAGGACATTGTCCTAGTAACCTAGGGCATTCCTAAACAAAAGATAAATGACAAAAATTCAATTCAGGACTATCTTCTTTTTTTCAATTTACTCATTCAAATAGCAAAGACTAAGTTAGTCACAACCCTTCTTGTAAATTTAAAATTTGTTTTCTTTTAAAAAAATTAACATCTTAAAAAATAAATGATTTGTATAAAACTTAGTGACCTAACAATTTTTATTTTTAATTAATGCAAAGTTTAAATGAAACAATTTTCAATAATAAATACTATGCTATAGAAATTAATATGGAATATGAGTAATAATTTTTGTGTGCTTTAGTGAATAAAGCTTACATTCAAATTCGTTGGAAAAATGAATAAATGACTCTTAACTCTTTAAGAAACATAACAAAACATTTACTAATGAAAATATTGTTTTGTTAATCCTTATTTCATGCGGGGAACATGGCTTTACCATCAATGATGCATATGTTTCTTAAGGAGGAGCACTTATCACGTGAAAGATTGACTCATAAACAAAAGGTGGGGTAATAGAATGCATGCACCAATTACATTTCTAGTGGTGGTAACCTCTCCAAGGTTAGACAATTGTCATTCCTAAGCACAACCCATGGTACCATTCAGTTATATGTCAATGAATTACAAATCATAAAGGGCATGACCCGTGAATGGCATCAGTTATAGGACTACGTTGACATAAAATGCACAAGCCCTGATACCCTTCACTGATATGTCAGTGGAAGTGGTTCAGAAACTTGGAAGTGGATCAGAAACCCTGAGAACATTTGAGAGCAGAACACATGTTAGAAGGGCATGACGTCATCATAACAATTTCATGTACGTTGAGAGCTGGCGTCATCATAATAATTCATACACATAGGAAATGGGATGACATCATGCTAAGAAATCTAACATAATATGCTATAGTCAGAGTTAGGTTTCACAATTCCAAGCAAATGACATCATCTTAATTGAATGCCCATCAAAGGTAGATAGCATCATTTTAACTCAACATGACAACGTAAATGACGTCATCCTAACTCAATATGTTAAAAAGAGATGACGTCATCCTAGCAGAACATCCTAATATACCTTGCAGGAGATGACGTCATCCTAGGATGAACTCCCATAAGAAATTGGACAAAATCATCCCAAAATTCTAGCATAACATGCTTTAAAGGGAGATGTCGTCATCCTGACTCAAGCAAATGACATCATCTTAACTAAATTAATTGAATGTCCATAGAAAGAGATGCCATCATTTGAACTGAACATGATAAAAGAAATGACGTCATCTTAGCTCAATATGCTTCCAAAGGAGATGACGTTTGATAGTCGAGTAGAGGGACGCTTCTCTTTACAAGTTGGAAATGCTTCACTAAATTCAAAGAGAAACAATGTTTTTAATTGAATAAAAGATTTATTTAAATTTAAGAGATTTAAGATAAGAGTAAATGTTATTTAAAAATAAATAAGAAACATGGAATGAGCTTAATAAAATTTAAAGCACAGGGGCAAGGGCACGTTCCTAGTGGTCAACATGACATGAAGAATAGCTTTAAAGTGATAGTTTCCTATTAATCTCTAAGAAAATGAAGAACTTGGTAAATTCCTCTTGCATATCGAATCTATAATTAAGTGTATTTCCCAAAAGATTAAAAATGACCTAATGGGCCTTAGGTTGATGGTTCCGGTGGGCTCGAATTATGCATATATTATGAGGAATAAATCTCTATGGTTTGGGGTAGGACCACAATAGATGAAATGACACCAAGAAATCAACTCAAATATCAAGTATAATAGATAAATGGAAATGCCAACAAAAGAAAGGCTAGAAGCCTACCTCTTTCGAACATTCATAGGAGACCATCGTTGAGCTCACAATCCAATGTCTGATACCTACAAAGGCTAGAAGCCTACCTCTTTCAGAGGTTCATAGGAGACCATTATTGAGCTCACAATTCAATGTTTGATACCTACAACTTGTCCTCAACATCCAAGATACACAAGCATATGGAAAATGTATGAAATCTTAGCATATAAACTAGCATAATCCATTAACATGTATAGAAAATTTACCCATGTAAAATAATATAAACATTTGCAACATATAATTGGATGAGAAAAAAGTATTTCTATTAATATAATAAAAAAGAGTACACAGGTGACAACCTCCTTTATCAACAACCTTTCGAAACTGAGAAAATAAGTTTGTCCACCTAGCCCTTCACCACTTCAATCCTCCACAAAGCAAGCTCACAAGTTCTAGGAGTAATTGGGTTCCTCCTTCACAAGATAAGGAGAGCTCGGGGGATGAACACAAGGAGAGTTCAAACCTAAAGAACTAAGGGATGCAGACTTAAAGGACCAAGGGATGCAGACTCAAGGATGTAATATGAGGCAAAATTTCTTCAAAGTGTACTTGCTCTCAATGTTTTCTCTTTTTTTTCAAGGCTTGTATATGGCTAAATTTATAGCCTTCAAAAGGAATTGAAGGGTCGAATCAAAGCATTTCCAACATATGAAAGGCCAAGGATCATGGATCTCGTGACTTGGCATGAAAAATCCATTTTTTTTACTTTGATAAAACCCGATGTACGCGGGTTGTTGTGGAACAACCTGCGTATACGCAAGTTGCATAACTGTAGCTCGCATATATGTACAAAATTTTGAATTTTTGACTTTTGACTGAGCAAAATGGGGAAATTGATTTTGCAAAGGGAAAGGGTAGGCCACCAAAGCATGATGCATAGGGTGTGGAAAAAATTTCTATAACATATGCCCCCTAATGTGTGAAGTTAGAGGAGAAATCACGATCGTTGAAATACATTACAATTCCCAGAAGTGGAGTAGTGAAGACCTAGCTGGAGGAACTAGTCACCCGTCAGAATACTACTGTACATATTGACTTTGTACACATGGCTGCCAATTTGAAGTACACTGTATATCCATGTTCATATACAGAAGATAATTGTACCTAGCCATGAATAGGAAATACAAAGTAGACATATGCCATAGGTGGTCATAGGCACAAACAAAACACAGTGGAATCCAGTCTCAAAATCAATTGAAGATATTTGTATACAATGAAGTACACTTTGATCTTCCATGATAACTACATTCATATAGGACTGGTGCGATGAAAGACAACAACAGGTATGAGGTGTTGCTACTGTGATTATGAGGTCTTCTACACTAACTATCGATGGTGCAAATCCACATTGTGTGAATAAAGTAGTTGAAGTCGAACATAATGAGGCTTCGTTTGATTACCGATCATTGAGCTATATCATTAACAAATGCGAGACAACCTAGTGATGATGAAAGTAGGTGCCTGTTGGCAAAGGGGTAGACCTAGGGTTCAACGCTACAACAACGCACCAACAAAACCCTAACTATTGGCCCTTTCGACAACACCTGTGAAGAAGATGAAGTCTCACTTGAGGTAGAGGCAGGGGTGGTTGGAGGAATCAGATGTTCGCAACCTTAGCTGGGACATAGATCTGTGATTCTAACACTTAATAGAGCACTCAACAATTAACATTCATCAATATCCAGTCTTAGTTACAATGCGGTTAAACCCTAATTACAGAGTATGACAGTATTCATTCAGATCTAAGGTATTTAAGCACTAAGCATATGTACATAAGTCAAATCTAACATCCATCCATATTATTAAGCACTAAGCATCAACAGATCATTCATCTATATTAAATCACTAAGCAAGTAAACACATAAACACATCAATACATCGCACAAAGCATAGCAACACAACATGTACGTGGTTCACCCCCACCCTGGGGCTACATCCACCAACTCTTCTCTTCTTTAGTATCTTTGGTCAAGCTTCTTACATGCACCTAGTATCCAAGTTCTACTCCATAGAAGACAAGAGGTCCACGTGCACTCCGCTAGATCCTCCTTCTAGCTAAGGTATAGCACCAATCCTTCACAGAGTCTCTTACAGTTACTTGCACTAGCCTTGCAAGCCTCACACAATATGCACAAAGCACTTACAACTCTTGATCACATAGATAGAACTCTATCACTTAGCACACTGACCTACTAGGTCTCTCATTCTTACATCACCTAGATACTTATTTATACATTACAACATAGGCCTAAACATGGGTAAACCCATGGGCCGACATCGCATGCCCATTACATAATCCCGAAACCCAAAAAGGGCCCTAAAAGGGGCCGAGATCCCATGATCTCCGGTTTGTCTTGCACTCCGCCTTCGACAGCCTGTCGAAGTCCCAAAATTACGTCAAACATGACCAAGAATCCTCAAAACTTGGTCAAGTTCCAACAGGCCCCCAACACTCACCTGTGACTCGTCCCAAGTCACTCTAATCTAACTAGTTATACTTCAAAATCCTCGAGCTTGGATCAAGATGCTTCGACTTGTTGTTGTGTCATGACCTCTTGTTCAACAAACTCTTGTATGACTGCTTCATTGAAAGGTCTCTCTAAGCGTTGTTCATCTGCAGTGACGACTTGCTCTAGTTCCGCTCCTCGGCCTTCGATCTCTGTGAAGAGTTGCTAAGCCTCATCCTGTACAGGTTGGATCCTCTGAGTTGCTTCCATAACTCAGATCTGAATAGTGTGGACTTGTTGTTGGGCAGTGCGCTGCTCTTTGGATTGCTTCATTCTTTCCACAGCTGACATGGAATTCAACTACGCCTGTATTGTCTCTGCTTGCTGCTTCGCTTCCTATAGCTGTGACTCCAATGCCTTCAATTCTGGATTCTTAGTGAGTCGCTCATACATTTGGGCACTGTGATCACTTAGTTGCTTGCATACCATGGCAAGGACTTTGATTCTTTCAACTGTGCTTCGTGCAGTTTCTGCTCTTTGATCCCTTACATCCTGCGGGGTGTTGGGTACGGTGCAGAGCTCTAAGTCTATTATTCATTGCTGTAGCTGCTGGATAGCTTCTGTGAGATGCTCTACTTGATGCGTGACTTGGTCTTCTGCCTGTTGTTCTAATCCTGTCATAGAGTGGAGTGCTATGTTGACTGCTTCTTTCACTTCGAGTTGCTCTGCGAGCAACTGTTCTTTTTCTTGTTGTATCTGTGCTTTCTCTTCTTCAAACTTTGCCTAGAGAGAAACCTTCTCTTGTTCTGCAAGTCAATGTTGTTCTACAAGTACTCCTTGCACTTACCTCAAGACCTGGGAGGCTTGTTCTGTTTCTTCTTGTACACGGCGAAGGCGAGCTTTGACTGCATCGGCTAGTCGATGGATTTAGGTTGGCTCATCTCCCAACTCTAGTTCTCCTGATAGCAGGGGCACAATGGACACTGTGTGGCTGGGCTGAAGGGCCTGTTGTACCCCTTGGAGGTTGACCTTAATTCTGTCGTACATTTCCTCCTGCTTAGCTTCTTGTTTCTCCACGATTTCTAGTGAAGTTTCGTTTAGGGCTGCTATGATGAAGTCAAAATCATCGGTAATGAGCACAATCTTCATCTTGGTCATGATGGCTCTGGATTTCTTTTGGGAAGAATATTTTTGGGGAGAAACCTTCCTCTTCTTCAGGGCATCAACCTCATCTCTAGGTGGTGTTACTTTGCCTTGCTTATGTTCAGCTCCTTTTCCATTTATCTCTTCTACTTTGTCATCACCCCCTCGGTCAGGTGATATGGAAGCAGTCTTGCCTGAGGCGCTACTTAAGTCTTGGACCTCTTCAGTCTTCTTCCTTCTGCTGGTGCCAAGTGTGTTATGTTCTTTGTGGGTGGCCTCCAGGCTATTCAGTTCAGGGTCAGACATATCTATAGGGTCAGTGGGGATAAGGAGGTCTATAGAATTGTCCTTAGTGATCTCCTCAAGGTCCTCTTCCGTGAGTTTGTAGTACGATTGAAGTTGCTCCTTATGTTCATCGGCTCACGTTGTAATGTAGATGAAGTGTCCATCTGCGCAGAACTTCATTAGGGGTCAGAACCTCTGTAGGGTGTTCGGATTCATGCGAGGTTCAGCTTCGTTGGATCTCTTCAGCTGTAGGTACTATGTGTGAACAACAACGTTCGACTGCCACTGTTTTTTCATATCACTCGAGTACCAGAGTGTGGTGAACTTCACAACAAGCGACTCGAATGGTTAAATATCCGGAAAGGTCACACCTTACGACATCTCCCAGTCCACAAAGGCGATGATGATCAGGAGCCAGCTAAAGTGAAACTCGTAGCCCTAAGCCTGTGCTTTATGGCAGTCTAGTTCCAGTTGATTAACTAGGTACTTCGCCCAGTTCATCTGTAGACCTTCCACGCACTTCCCTGCAAGGTCAACAACAAAGCCTATGACCTGCGTGGGTCGGTTCTTCCTTACTAACTTTCTGTGCATTAACTGGCAGGCTAGGTGCACTGTGCCATTCTGGATGGAGGCTACCTTGTAGCCTCGCATCCCCTTTTCAACATCGTCGTATGTATCCTTGATCTTTTGTGCTAGTGCGTGATCTGTGGTTTTCTTGGATAGAACTCCTGCAGGTCAAGTCCTTGCATACTTAATCCGGTGATCCTATGGATCAACTTCGGATCGACTGTGATATGATGGTCTAGCCATAAGTAGTCACCATGGTAACATGAAAGGAGTAGCATGACACAGGTGTTGACTTCCTGGTGCCTTCCAAAGTGTGGTATTTTCATTACATTTAATAGGGTGGACTGTGCGAGGTTCATCGTCCACATATGGGGAATTATCTTTGAGTTCTTCCCCTTCATCCTGGTCAGGTATTTATATGGGGTGACCATACTACGGTTTTTGCGATCTATGAGGTTGAAGTGACTGAACTTCAACACTATGATCTTCTCCTGTTGTGCTCGAATTGCGCATATCCCCTTCGGGAGGTATGCAGTAACCATGGTGTAGTCGAAATATCTTGGCACACTATCACGACTCACTGCACCGGCCAGAGGCAGGATGTAGTTGAGAAATATGGTCGGGATCAACTTCGCATTTGCTAGGTCATCTCTGTGTTTAGTTCTCTTTTTCGTTGATGGTCGGGATGGTCTGGCTCCAGGAGCAGTCAATGAAGTGGCTTGCACTCCTCGCATCGTGACACTTGTACACCCACATACATCACGCTTCCAGGCATAACTCTCTTAATCATGAGGTCGATGAGTACTTCCTTCACATACTCTTCGAGTGTGCTAATTTTTTCAAACATACACGCTCGTGGTTGAATATCTTCGGTTCGAAGAGTAACTTCTCAATGCAACGGGATGGATGGCAATAACACGATGATCACTGTGCAAAATCAACTATTTTGCAGGACCAGATAGTCACAGTTGGCAAAAGTGTTCTCGTTGTGTGGTGCGAGGGGATAAATAGATAACTTGGCAATGAATCTCTTGCAATGGGTGAGAATCCTTTATTAACTCAGTTCTTTCCGTTATGGCGCGGTCCCAATGGTCTGGTGGAGAACTTTCTGACCATAAATGCCTTTCTACCCATTCGGGACGTCAGTCTAACGGTTATACTATTCCCAATGGCTATATTGCTTCGCCATGGTGAAATGCCATGTGACGCAGTTCTGATATCCCAACAAAGTTCTCTCTGGAACCTTCTGTAACTTTTCAATCTTAGCTCTCTTCTTACTTAGTTTTCTTGCCTTCTTTCCAGTGAGCTTCATCTCAGAATTCTTTTTTCCATTCTGATTCTTATCTTCTTTTGGCAGAGTAACTTCATGTTGTTGATATTCTTTCCTAGAAATCAGGGGTAATACTTCATCTATATCTAGAATAGGTACTTCAGTCATTTGTAGGTATTCTAGTGTTCTTCCCACTTCAACATCCAAGTCTTTGGTTTTAAATAGCTTCGCTCGATTCTCATATTCTTCAATCAAGTGTGCGATCCTCCTAGTCATGAAATCTTTCAACTCTTGCTTCTTTTGTTCTAAGACTTCTTCTTCTTTCCTTCTGGCCTGATCTCCTTCAATCCAAGGTTTTCCTAGTAACATAGCAAATGGAGCGTTGTTCTCAATAAATTTAACAACTTCAAATTCTTCCTCTGTCGAATTTCCATGAGCACTCATAGATATATGGGTAAGTCTTCCACATAGGGTTATCAGTTTTCCTCTGAATAATCCTATTCCTCCCAATGAAGGAATCATAGCAGGCTCCCCTAAAAGTTCCCAAGTTCTTTCTATCATGATATTCACCTATGTTTCCTCATCCAGAACACAGTCAATGTCGAAGTCTCCTATTATTGTTTCAATGCACTTTTTTTCTTTGGAGATCTCTGATAAGATGATATGTTGGTGGCCATTCAAGGTTTCTTTCATCTGTAGAAATACTTTTTCTGATTCTTTCTGGGGTTCTACCATAATCTCAGTTGCTTGACATTTCTCATGGTCTTCTTGTCTCATATTCATCCTTTCAACCTTAGAAATCATTCTAGGGAAATCCAATACTTCATGGTCCATAGCTTTGCAATAGAGGCAACTAAGTCTTCTTCCAAGGCATTCCTTAGCAAGATGTCCTGGTTTTCTGCAACTATAACAAAGGGTTAATCCTCTCTTTCTCTTAAATAATCCCCAACCTCTCCTGTACTGTGTGCTAGGATCATGGTAGCTAACCTGCAACAAATTCTTTCTAGGGTCCTACATCCATTTGTTAGTCCAAACATTCTCTATGTGCATAGGTATAACATATCTTTCACCATTCTTATCAGATCTACTCATATCAAATCTTCTTTCTTCTATTAGTGCCCTAGTTTTCAAACTAGGACAAATCTTATCAAACATACCTAGATTCATAATCTAGAAACAAAATTTCCACTTATCTTACTTCTACAAAGCACAAAGCTTATAGGTCTTGCCTCTTTAGTCTCACTTTCAACTTTATCAGGGCACAAAGATCCCAAATCTTACCTCTTTTCTTTAGATCTAACCTCTTTTCTTCAGATCTGACCCTTCCTCTTGGAATAGAGCTCCATAGATCAAGTAGAGTTGCATATTAGGGCAACATTTCTATGCACAGATCTCTTCTCTTTTTCAGTTCAGATATTCGAACAAAGCTCCTTTTTCCTCAGTTCCGAGCAATCACAGTTTCAGGTTGAATCTTTGCACAAAGCTTCTTCTTCCTTAGTTCCCAACAATCATAGTTTCAGTCCCGACAATGGAACTATTTGTTGGAACAGGGGTAGACCCAGGGTTCAAAGATACAACAACGCACCAAAAAAACCCTAACTACCGACCCTTTCGGCAACACCTATGAAGTAGATGAAGTCTCACCTGAGGTAGAGGCAGGGGTGGTTGCAGGACTCAGATGTCTGCAACCTTAGCTAGGACACAGATATGTGATTCTAACACTTAACAGAGCACTCAATAGTTAACATTCATCAATATCCAGTCTTAGTTACAATGCAGTTAAACCCTAATTACAGGGTATCACAATATTCATTTAGATCTAAGGTATTTAAGCACTAAGAATATGTACATAAGTCAGATCTAACATCCATCCATATTATTAAGCACTAAGCATCAACATATCATTCATATATATTAAAGCACTAAGCAAGTAAACAGATAAACACATCAATACATCGCACAAAGCATAGAAACACAACTTGTACGTGTTTCACCCCCACCCTAGGGCTACGTCCACCAACTCTTATCTTCTTTATTATCTTTGGTCAAGCTTCTTACAGGCACCTAGCATCCAAGTTCTACTCTATAGAAGACAAGAGATTTGCGCGCACTCCACTAAATCCTCCTTCTTCTAGCTAGGGTATAGAACCAAGCCTTCACACAATCTCTTACAGTTACTTTCACTAGCCTTGCAAGCCTCACACAGTATGCACAAAGCACTTACAATTCTTGATCACATAGATCAAACTCTATCACTTAGCACACCGGCCTACTAGGTCTCGCCTTCTTACATCACCTAGCTATTTATTTATACATTACAAAATAGGATTAAAAATGGGTAAACCCATGGGCCAACATCCCATGCCCATTACATAATCCCGAATCCCAAAAAGAGCCGAGATCCCGCAATCTCTGTTTCATCTTGCGCTCCGCCTTTGACAGCCTATCGAAGCCCAAAAATTCGGTCATACATGACCAAGAATCCTCAAAACTTAGTCAAGGGCCAACAGTGACAAGTCACTAAGTACATTCAACAAGTGTGAATAAAGGTGTTGAGGTTGAACACTTGAAGAATCCATCGAGCAGGAGACATTAATATATTCCCAACTGTTGATGACAAGAGAACCTACCACTGATGATTGCAAGCTTCTAGGTACTCTTATGACTCTAGATATTGATTCCATAATAGATGAGCTGAATTCGATGGAATGAGATCTGTTGAAAGGAGGGCATTAAGGTATCCCCCATCATCCAACATGAGGTACAAGGAAACACTTGATGATTAGGAAGAATTCAGACGAACAAGATATGCATGAACCAATGACCATGTGCCTCTCTTGTGTGCACCATATGTAAGTAGTACACGAAAGATACCCTCTAAATAACAACCAATAATGAAAATTTCTGATAGAGGAAAGGAAACCACCAATAGGGTCTAATGGAATCCAAGACACTCCACAAATCCCAATGTGTGAATTTATTTCTTGTCGTCGAACACAAAGGAAACCACCCAGTTAACAACCAATGAAGAGATCTCATGTGTTGGGTTCAAGGTCATCTACCAATGGTGAAAGTAGGCCCAAGGTGCAAGGTAGAAAAATAACTTCACGTGATTCTAAGATTCACTTGTAAAGGGATGGCCAACATGAAAATTCAAGAATTCTTAGGAATGGACAACACATGTTTAGACTTCCTTTGAACAAGAGCATGAGACAGATGGATAACTCAGATAACATAGACTCAAGATTGAACATTGACAAAATTTTGTGACACAGGAGGAAGCAACAAACTCTCCATAGGGACTGGAAGAATAACCATTCGGAGGAGTAATATCTCAATAATGAGTTCAACTTCCCAAGGCCATACTAAACCCAAACCTTTGATGAATGGACTAAAAAATTTGTGCTTTGTTCAAAGGCGATAGGACTGTTGTCGATAGAAGATAATACTCTTTTCCCGCCCTTATTTTTCTTTGTTTTTCAATTTTTTTTTCTTTTTCATATTATTGAAGTCTCGAAAATAGGTAAAAAAATGTCATTATATAAGAGAGGAAACGAGTGTCACAAACAAGAAAACTAGTTCCATGCGGTGGAATATACCTATGCTGGATGCAAGGGAACATATGCATGATATGGACACTTGGGGGGATGTTTCCTCTAGGGGTAAGGGGTGTCAAGCTGCAAAGGACATATGAAAGACACTTCTTGGTGAACGTTGAGAAATGTTGGGACAATGGGATTATAATGAGAAAGCGGGAGCCGACATTAGGCTTAATAATGAAAGCAGGATAACAAAATGCAATTACAACTAGACATTTGCATGAGTCTCGTGGGTAATAGCCATAATAGTATATTCAGGAGACATATGAGGTTTCAATGCAATGTCATAGAAAGACTATAAGGAACTCCCATACCTATGGACAAACTTCTACATGGGAACCAAATGGAAAAATAGGTTATAACTAGGGAACCCATTTTTGGTAAGTCTCTACCACTTAATAACAACACTTCTAGTAATAGCGAGGAGGTTTTGTGTTGCTAAAAAAATGGGTTTGTACCTAGGGCATCTAAATCATTGTCATAGGATGATGCAAAAATGAAAAGCAAGGTGGAAACCTATTCTATATGTCAATGATGATATATCCCTATTGGAGGTACAAATGTGCTAAGGAACACTGAAAATTTGTCATAACCTGAGAAAAAATGCTTTAAACAAAGTCTTACATTGCATAATTAGTCTATATGTTTTCAAAAATAGGAAATACGGGGAGAAAACTATATAAAGTGGGTAAACCTTTTCTATAAATAGTAAAAACAATGACTTTTACTATGTCATTTTGAGTTTTTTACCTCTATAGTGATTTTGAGATTATTTCACCCACGATCTTCTAGTGATGATTCCGGGGGCTATGATCAATGAAATTGGAAACTGTCTAGACCAAGTAAGTATTCATTCCCCAATCTTCCATTTCAATGGTTTAAATTTTTTATTTGGTGTATGTTTTTTATCGATAGGCTACAATTTATCGATACATGTACACGATCCGATGTATGTAGGAAAAATGAAGCCTGCCCGCATATATCGAGCCCTATACACAACTGCTTAAATTATTTCCCACGTACAAGTCCATGCATGAGTTTTTTATAAAACAAAATGAATCTAAATTATGAATTTCTTTTGCAGGATGGTGATTGAATGGAGAGAGAGGGAACACGAGGATGTCAATGTGGTATTTGAAGGTAATCCAAGGGCCCAAAAAAATTACAAAGATGTGGGCTTTATGAATTTTGGGATATAAAAGGAATGAGGGCACAAACAAAATTGCTTCAAGTTTTGATAATCATTGGGATCCAGAGACTGAGGCCTTCAATATTGATGGGAAATAATTGAGAATTGAGCTAGATGACATATATTTCATTACATGATTGTCTCACCGAGGCGAGATGGTAAACCTCAAGGCCTGAGGGGCTAGGGGTGGGATGACCATAGAGGAGTACATTTCCACCTACTGTGTCGCGGATACACAAAAAGTAGGGATCCAAATCCCTATTAGGGTGA
This sequence comes from Picea glauca, assembly GCA_000966675.3. Classification (NCBI taxonomy): domain Eukaryota; kingdom Viridiplantae; phylum Streptophyta; class Pinopsida; order Pinales; family Pinaceae; genus Picea; species Picea glauca. The sequence continues at coordinate 1,078,995 of JZKD02S2220521.1, read as the reverse complement.
TTGAGAGACTGAGTATGAAGATTATCATTCTGATGCTCACACAGATATCTGGATTAACCTCGTTACTTCAGGCATCGAGGCCACTTATTTTTTATGCCGTGGAGTTCTTGAGACCCATAGTTTATGATTGGAGGACTTCAGTATTGGCCAACATAAATAGCCATCTGATCGACTGCAAACTTGGAAGGATGAGAAACTTTGGGTTTGCATCTATCTTATGTAGCTTTTTCTTTGAGAGGGTTCCAACCCTTAGTCCCAGAGTAGAAGTTCCTCCACACAGTCTACATGATCCAACCATGACCCACTGGACTGAAGTGATGAGGCGGTTGGGAGGTGGTAGGGTGAAAACTCCCTATAATGGTGATTTTTTTCACTAGTGACAATGACAAACCATTTCCATCGATGACTATCCCTATGAGGGGATCGAATACCGATGGGATCGTGGCATTCCATTACCACCAAGATCCTCCTTTGGGGAGATTGGTATGAAATTTAATTTTTTGTGTATTTTGATTTGATAAATGCAAAACAAAAACATAAATATTTTTGGTATGGTATCATATATTAAAATTTGGATCTCTTATGTAGATGAAGATCCACGATGACCAGATGGGTACCCATGACATCAGTGCAGAGGCTGAGGGGAGGAGATGGTTGGCGAAGAAGCAAAGAAATTTCTTAAGAACATGCAGGGAAACCTAGCACGTCCGACACACATGATACCTATGATCCAGGCCGAGGACCTTCCCGAGCCTGTGCAGAGGTAGGTTATAGGTGTACCACATGCATGAGTGAGACTCTTTCGACGTCTCGCTAACGTTATAGTATGCTACTATGATATGTATCCAAGACCTCAGGCTTAGACTCCATGTTCATTCAATGTACCGGCCATATATATACATACACACACACACACACACACACACACACACACACACACACACACACACACACACACACACACACATATATATTTGAGGGATAAAAGCCTAATTTTGTACTATGATACCATATTTTTTGAACTTTATTAATGAAATACAAGAACTTTTGGTCTTCAGCTTTACCTATATATTTTACAATGGGTAAATATATGAATGTATGTTTCCTTTACTTATTTATGTGACAAATGCCAATCTAAAACGTAATTAACATATGCATCAAATAATTGATTAGAAATTCTAGGGATATGATTGTAAGTAATGAAATCAAAATATCGTTACAAAAGTCGTACACGAAGGAATCGTCAGAGTAGCGTAGGATCCCTAACTTGATACATACCATTCAATTGAGACACAACCAACTGGGAATCCAGATGAGCCTCTAAATATTGAACACCATGTGAAATGACGTTGCGTAATACCTCAATAACGACGCTATACTCAGTGAAATTATTCGTCGATGGCTCTAGACAAACAACTTCTAAAGATGCCAGTTGTCCCTCGGGTGAATAGATAACCCAAGCAACAGAAGATACATTTCGAGTATGATGACTGACACCATCTGTGAATCCTAAAAAAAACAATGATTCCGTTGGCATCTGCCAACCAAGGGGAAACTCAATAAGCAAATCGGTGACACAAAAGAACAAAAAGAAAAATATATACACTAAAGTACAATAATATACAAAGATCATGCTCAAGATGGAGGGCTCAAGCATAATAATTTTTGAGATAGAGTCCATTTATGGGCTCTTTCACCACATTCCCTTCATAATCCTCTAACTCATATGCTCATTTTTCGAGGAAACCTCTCACGATATAAGGACCGTGCCACATGGGATTGAATTTTCCTTCCCCCAGTGGTCCTTTATCTTGGTCGTAAAGAAGGACCAAGTCACCCTCAACATACTACCATGGACATATTTATCTTACTAGACCTTAACACATCACATATTCACCTCGATGGCTAGGGTTGCATCTCAACGCTACTCATTAAGTTGCTCCAAGTGTACAAGGCATTCTTCAAGATCAGTTGTGTTAGGTAGGAGCTCAATTGCTAACTTAAGAGAGGGAATCTCACATTCTATGGGGAGAACCGATTGCACTTCATGAACCAATTGAAATGGTGAAAAACCAATGGAAGTATTTACTATGGTTCGGTATGCCCAGAGAGCAGGGTATAACATCACATGCTAGTTAGATTTACTCTACCTAGAATTTTTTTTCAAAATGGATTTTAGATATTTATTCACGGCCTCCACTTCGCCATTTTCACAAGGATAATATGATGACGAATGGTCTTGCTTGAACCCCAGTTTTGATGCCAACTCTATCATCATCTTGTTTTGAAAGTGGCTTCCATGGTCAATGATAATATCCTTTAGAATTCGAAACCGAGCTATGATTTGATTGAATACGAAGTGTGTTGTAGTATCACCATCGGATTTAATTGTAGGCATGGCCTCATCCCACTTCGTAAAATAATCCATGACCATGATAATGTGATGGTGCTCCCCAGCTGAGGTCAAGTTGCAATTCATTAAATCCACCCCCTACTTGGTGAAGGGACCGATGGTAATGACTGGGTGAATAGGGACAGGGTGTGAGCGCATCTTACAAGAGAACACCTAGAGAGGGTGACACTTTTCAACCGCTTCTACACAATCTTTAAAAATTGATGGCCAAATATAACCAACACACAATATTTTTTGGGTTGTTGCAAGCCTAGATAAATGACCACCACACGCTCCACTGTGACATTCATTGAGTACGGATTCATATTCTTTGTGAGTCAAACAACAACGCAAAATATAATCCACCCCTCGGCGATACAAAGTGTCACCTATAATGAGGTAGTTTTTGGCTTGATGGCGTACACGTCGTCGGTTGTCCCTCGAAAGATGTCGGGGAAGCTTCAGATTTTGAAGATATATCATAATGTCTCCATACTAGGGGCCTGAAGACGAGATAAGGAAAATGTTTTCATCATCAAATGAGCCATCGAAAACGGTATCCTCATCCTTCCTAGGGAAGTCCGACATTAATTCCACAAAGACTAGCGATTTCTTAGATTTTGGAGAGACAAAATTGAGATCAAACTCCTGTAAAAGCACTATCGATTTTTTGAGAAAATTAAGGAGTCATTCATGCTCTAGGTTACCATCACTGGTTGAGAAAAGTCCTCAGTGCCCCTTAAGGGCAATGATATTAATGTGATGTAATTTGAGATGAGTTCACAATTTGTTTTATTTTATTTTTCAATTTTAAATAGCTTGGACTAAGGGCTCAAATGTAACTCTACACTTATTAGTTGCCCATGTTTTCTTTGGCTTAGGGACTCCACACTTGGTATTTTTAGTAAGGACATTGTCCTAGTAACTTAGGGCATTCCTAAACAAAAGATAAATGACAAAAACTCAATTCGGGACTATCTTTTTTTTGTCAATTTGCTAATTCAAATGACAAAGACTAAGTTAGTCACAACCCTTCTTGTAAATTTAAAATTTGTTTTCTTTTAAAAAAATTAACATCTTAAAAAATAAATGATTTGTATAAAACTTAGTGACCTAACAATTTTTATTTTTAATTAATGCAAAGTTTAAATGAAACAATTTTCAATAATAAATACTATGCTATAGAAATTAATATGGAATATGAGTAATAATTTTTTTGTGCTTTAGTGAATAAAGATTACATTCAAATTCATTGGAAAAATGAATAAATGACTCAATAATATAAAGTGAAGTTCATAACTCTTTAAGAAACATAACCAAACATTTACTAATAAAAATATTGTTTTGTTAATCCTTATTTCATGCGGGGAACATGGCTTTACCATCAATGATGCAAATGTTTCTTAAAGAGGAGCACTTATCACGTGAAAGATTGACTCATAAACAAAAGGTGGTGTAATAGAATGCATGCACAAATTACATTTCTAGTGGTGGTAGCCTCTTCAAGGTTAGACAATTGGCATTCCTAAGAACAACCCATGGTACCATTCAATGATATGTCAATGAATTAGAAATCATAAAGGGCATGACCCGTGAATGACATCACTTATAGGACAACGTTGACATAAAATGCACGAGCCCTGATACCCTTCACTGATATGTCAGTGGAAGTGGTTCAGAAACTTGGAAGTGGCTCAGAAACCTTGAGAACATTCGAGAGCAGAACACATGTTAGAAGGGCTTGACGTCATCATAACAATTTCATGTAGGTTGAGAGCTGACGTCATCATAATACTTCATACACGTATGAAATGGGATGACATCATGCTAAGAAATCTAACATAATATGCTATAGTCAGAGTTAGGTATCACAATTCCAAGCAAATGAGATCATCTTAATTGAATGCCCATCAAAGGGAGATAACATCATTTTAACTCAACATGACAACGTAAATGATGTCATCCTAACTCAATATGTTAAAAGGAGATGACGTCATCCTAGAAAAACATCCTAATATACCTTACAAGAGATGACGTCATCCTAGGATGAACTCCCATAAGAAATTGGACGAAATCATCCCAAAAGTCTAACATAACATGCTTTAAAGGGAGATGTCGTCATCCTAACTCAAGCAAATGACATCATCTTGACTAAATTAATTGAATGCCCATCATAAAGAGATGCCACCATGTGAACTAAACATGATAAAAGAAATGACGTCATCTTAAGTCAATATGCTTCCAAAGGAGATGACGTTTGATAGTCGCTCAAGGAGATGCTTCTCTTTACAAGTTGGAAAATCCTTCAGTGAATTCAAAGAGAAACAATGTTTTTAATTGAATAAAAGATTTATTTAAATTTAAGAGATTTAAGATAAGAGTGAATGTAGAACTCAATTCAAAATTGAAGATGGCATAATTCAAAACATTATATTTTGAAGTCAATGCTACGAGTAAGTGTAAAAATGAGGAACTAACTCTATAGTAAAGATATGGTTATGTTGACGCGAGTCATCAAATTTCAGACTTCCTTGTGATTGTCGCTTTGCATTTAGGGTTCACCCTTGAAACCAGTCGCCCTCTTCCCCACTGTCGTGGACATGGAGGCCGGGGAGAGGGGTTTTCTGCCCCCTCCTACAGTTTCATCACAACAAAGGAGAACAAATCCAATCACTCCAAATGCCCGACCTTCGAACTCCCGGAGGGCATGCAACAAATAATCTGGGAGGAAGAAATGTCAAAGGAAAAACCGATGGAAATCGACCCATAAGCCAATCACCCAAAACCTACTCGCACTTGGGAACCCGACAAATGCATTCCACAAGCCCCGATAGCTCCTAAATATATCATCATCTCTACAAGAATAAAAGATTAGAAACAATACATGAGGGATTTCGCCCAGATAGGGAAATTTCTGGGATTATGGCCTTCAGAAAAAGACCTGGTCAAATGGATTCAACACTGGTGGAAACCCAAGGGTCTCTATGGCCTCCAACTTGGATCAAAAGGCTTGTTTATGATCATACTCCATAACCTAGAGGACATAAATCGAATCTTCGAAGGAGGGCCATACTTCTATAGTTCGGAAGGCCTTTTTCTCCGTTTCTAGACGGAGAGATTCAACCCAGAAAATGAAGACTTCACCCACACTCTGGTTTGGCTAAGGTTATATTCACTC
>JZKD02S2220521.1:1036194-1050791 GCA_000966675.3 Picea glauca | reverse complement strand
AGATCAAAATAGGAAGGGGCGGGGATAGAGTGGGTGGATCAGTTACATTGGCGACCTGCTTAATGGACTTACGCCTTGGTGCAAGATTCCACGCAGTAATTGTGGATTTACCCTCTAAAAAGCCCGAGTGAGTTTGACCAACGTCTGTTTCAGGTATAGTGAGACTTCCCTTTACCGTCACCTTGTGTGAGACCCTAAAGATTGTGGCTACTAAGGTCAACAACTTGTAGTCAGCCCCTGGGCGGGTATAGTCAAAAGTCCAGTCAGAACGTATGGGCAGGATAACAAGTCCAAAATCAACTTGAAAGGCTCCCACACATAATCATGGGTATACCTTCCAGTGACCCCCAATATACGATCTGACCATTACAAACAGATGGGCCACAGAGGGATAATCTCCGTAACTCACCCGAATGCGACCTCGTGTGTAACCCATATGTGAGAGGGGGATCCAAGCAAGCCAATACGACAATTGGATTTGACTCTCCCTACCGCAAGATAATAAGTTTGTTTGATAGCTTTGGAAAGTTATCCTTTCAACCTATTCCAAAGCCCTACACCTTAAACTAATGTAGGTTTGCTAACAAAGATGTAAAAAGTCTGATAAATTTTAGTTAAGCGTTGATTTTAATGGCTGTTGTTTACTCAAAGGGTGTATGAAAGTGAAACTAATGGAATTATGACTCAATTCCCAAAAATATGCATGAAATATGATAATCAATCGTTTCTTTTCAATGAATACCTATTTAAGGGAAAGAGGAAGAGTCGTTTTCACTATCAAACACTTGATAAGGAATTCCCTCAATCAATTTTGTTCTCAATCAAATCCAATATGAAGCTACAACATTTCAGAAATGAAAACTAATATGCAAACTAATCATTAAGATGTACTTTTGTCATTTTCATGCGAATGATATTCAATTAAATGAAAAACTTGTCCTGCAAACTACCCTTTCAGATCAAGGAGATTCGGACAAGAAAATGCAGATTTCGCACAAACAACACACCCTTTTGCAATCAAACAAGAGAAAGAAAATAAAAAACACAAAAGGAAGGAGAAATAAATTGGATCATATGACCTCAAATAACCAAATGAGAAGAGTCACAGACTTCTAATGTCCTTCACTAGAGTTCCCGCTCAGTCGGATAGGAGAGAAGAAAATAGGGGATCGATTTCAAGCTCTCAACAACAAAAACTCAAAAAATAATGAAGAAGGGCATAAAATATTAACAACAAGGTGTTTACTTCTTAGGAGGAAGCATGTTATAGGTCAATGGAAGAATCATTGAATCACAAAGCAGCTCAGCAAGTGAAGAAACAGGGTCTGGACCTCCTAAAAATGTAATTTTTGAAGGGATTTTGTGCAAAAATGGGTTGGCTCTCTGGTGTAAGGGACACCAGGTCGTTATAAAACTCTTTCCAACACTTCTAGGGAGTGTTGGAACTCTGCTAACATGGGCAGGGGGGCGCCAGGCTCAAAAAACTCATAAAAATGTCCAAAAACCCAAAATTTCAATCAAATTTTGACAATCAGGCTGAGTGTGATGGGGTAAAGAGTCAATCAACAAATTCAATCAGATATGAAGGGGTGAACAAGGTATGAGAACAATCAAAGGTTAAGAAAAGGTCTATGAGGAAAAATCAAAACTAAAATTTTGATTCGATCCCCAATGGAGTCGCCAATTTCTGTTGAAGGAAAATCTCCCTGCGGACAGGTAGATCTCCTCAAAGAGATAGAATCTTAACTCTAAGACAGAAAGTGATTATCATGGTCACTAACTTTCTTTTAGATATAGGTGGACAAGTGTGTGAGGATGAAGGAGAAAATAAGTACCTTTTACTTGCGTTTGTCCCTACACGCTCCGAGTTGAGCTCCAATCGTTTGCTCCTCGATAAGCCTTGTAGACAAACAAAGTACGACTACTTCCTACTCTATCAAGATTAGTCTGAAATAGGTCTATATACTAAAGAGACAAATTCATTTGATATTGAACATGGATTAGAAAGAAACAGGCCAAGCAAATTATATTAATGAGGACAAAACATTGCTTACAACCATAGATGAATTGCAGCAGTTTTGTCAAGTCCTCCTTGTCTACCCCTTGCTCAAAAGATCCACGATATGAATGATGATAGTTTCACTGAATGATCCCTATGAGATCATAGGTCCCTTACTTCCAAATCACCTCTGTTCCAGCACCACTTATAATATCATAAGTTTGGTGTGATTCTCCCTTTTTCAGTCCCCTTTCACCATGAGAAATCTTGCTTATATAGCCTTGGAGAGGCTTTAACCACTTGAGATATCCTTGGGTAAGGTGAGGATTTTCCTCCTTCAGTTGAGGATCTGCCCTAAGATCATGGCTACTAGGGATTTGAATCCAGCTACCTTCCAAGAATGAAAGGATCATTCCCCCATTCATCTCAACAACTCAACTGCTACCTAAAATAGGTAGTGCTCCCTCAAAAGGGGCATCAGAGCGCTGTAGCGCTCCCCTCCAAAAACTTAGTTTTTTGAGTGTTTTTAGATGGAAAAAGGTTCATGATCCTAGTTAACCTTTTCTCCTCTTCTAAATCAAGTGTTTGACATGTGACAAGTGTCCTCCTAATGTCAGTATAGGCACGACATAGGCATCATGGCAGTATGCTTCCCTAACACTCGCGACACTTGTGAGAAAAATGCGACACTTGCAACCTTTGTAATGATGACACTTGCGACACTATCAAAGTGAGTATTTTTGATGTGTAACACAATGTCGTATATCTCCGCAGAGTATGCTAGAATGAGGAGGTATGCCGACCAATCCTTGGTGATCTTCTCCAAGTCCTCCTCTGTTAGCTTATAGTAGGATTGGAGTTGTTGTTTCTGTTCGTCTGCGCGCGCTGTGATGTAAATGAAATGTCGATCAATGTTGAACTTCATCAAAGGCCTGAATCAGTGTACAGTGTTCGGTGTCATGCGAGGCTCAGACTATATGGCTATCTTATTTGATTGTAACATGTATGGAACACGACATTTGACTTCCATTTCTTGTTCATGTCACTTGAGTACCACAATTTACTAAACTTCACGACCAATGGCTCAAAAGGCTCGATGTCTGGGAAGGTCGCACCTTTCGGCATCTCCCAGGCAATGAAAGCGATCAAGATCAAGAGCTAGATGAAATGGAATTCATATCCTTTATATTGCGCTTCTCTGTAGCCAAGTTCCAACTGGTTCACCAGGTACTTCCCCCAATTCATTTGTAGGCCCTTTGCGCACTTCCCTATGAGGTCGAATACAAAACTAGTCACTTGGGTGGGTCAGATCTTGCATACTAACTTCCTTGCAATCATCTAACAGGTGAGGCACACTGCACCATTCTGAATAGAGGCTACCTTGTAGCCTTGCATTCCCTTCTCAACATCACCATAAGTGTCCTTGATTCTTTGTGCGAGAGCGCGGTCCATGGATTTTCCAGGATAGAAATATTGTGGGTCGGGTCCTTGCATACTCAAACCCGTGATCTGATTGATCAAGTTTATATCAATTGTGATACAGTTGTTTAGCCACAAGTATCTGCCATGGTAACAAGATAGAAACATTTTGACACATGCATTCACTTCTTGATGTCGTCCGAAATGGGGAATTTTCATGACATTGATTAGGGTGGACTGTGCGAGTTTATGGGTTCATGCTTGGGGAATTACCTTTGAGTTTTTCCCTTTTGTTCTAGTCAAATACTTATGTGGGGCCAACATGTTGTAGAATTTGTGATCTCTGAGGTTGAAGTCACTAAACTCCAATGTTGTGATCTTATCTTAGTCTACTTGTGTTGCGCATATCCCTTTCGGGAGGTACGTAGTGACCAAGGCATACTCGAAATCTCTAGGTACTCTATCATGGTTTACAACACCGCTTAAAGGTGGTATATAGGTGGGTAAGATATTTGGGATCAGCTTAGCATTTGCTAAGTCATCCCTGTGCTTAGTTCTCTTCTCATCGGATGGTCAGGATGGTCCTGCTCCGTGAGTAGTGGATGGAGAAGATGGCAGTCCTCTCATGGATGATACTCGTATACCTGTAGACATCAACATGACTCTTTTAGTCATGAGGTCGATCAAAAATTCCTCAAAAACTCTTTCTCCAGCACTCAACTCATCCAACATACACGCTCAGGGTCAACAATATCAGGTTCAGGGGGTAGCTTAGACACAATAATGAGAGAGAGAAGAATCATGATGATCTATGTATAAACTCAACTTAGTTTGCGGGCTCAAATTCTCAATTGGAAAAAAGTGTTCTCGGTGCGTGGCATGGTGGGATAAATAGGTAACTCGACAATGGGTCACTTGCAACAGGTATGAGGCCTTCATTAACTCTTTTCTTTCCATTATGGCACAGTCCCAATGGTCGAATGGTGAGCTAGCTGGCCATAAATGGATTTCTATTGGTTCAGATAATTGATCTAATAGTTATAACATTCCCAACGACTATATTGATTCGCCATGGCGAAGTGCCATGTGTCGCTGTTCTAATATCCTGACGAAGCTCCAATTCTGCAAATTTTCCTTCTGTGAGGTTCCCTTTGGAACCTTCTACAACTTGTCAATCCTATCTCTCTTCTTACTTAGCTTTGTAGCCTTCTTCCCAATGAGCTTCTTCTCAGTATGACTTTTTCCATTATGATTCTTATCTTCTTTTAATATAGTTACTTCGCATTGTCGAAATTCTTTCTTAAGTTTCGAGGGTGATACTTCGTCTATATCTGAGATAAGTAATTCAATATTTTATTGGTCTTGTAGGGTTCTTGCAACTTTGACATCAGGATATCTGGTGTTAAATAACTTTGATCTGTTCTCATGTTTTGCAATCAAGTGTGTGATTCTTCTAGTCATGAAATATTTTAACTCTTTCTTCTTTTGTTCTAAAACTGCTTCTTCTTCTTTCCTTCTGGCATGATCTCTTTAAATCCATGTTTTTCGTAACAACATGGTAAATGGGTCGATGTCAACAAATTTAATAATATCAAAATCTTCTTATGTAGAAGTTCCATTGAAATTCACAGGTATCTGAGTGAGCTTTCCACATAGGTTTATTAGATTTCCTTTGAATAGTCCTATTCCTCCTAATGAAGGAATCATAGCAGGGCTCCATATTGCTTCCCAAGTTCTCTATATCATGACATTCACCTGTGTTTCCTCATCTAGAACACAGTCAATGTCAAAGTCTCCAATTCTTTCTTTGAGGCATTCTTTTTCTTTGAATATCTCTGATAATCTGACATGTCAGTGGCCATTTAGGGTTTCTTTCATCTGTAATAATATTTTCTCTGATTCTTCTTGGGATTCTGTCATAATATTAGTTTCTAGATCTTCCTTAGGGTTTTCTTGTCTCATATTCATTCCTTCAAGCCTAGGAATCATTCTAGTGAAATCCAAAACTTCATGGTCCATAGCTTTGCAACAAAGACAACTAGGTCTTCTCCCAGGGCATTCCTTAGCAAGATGTCCTGGTTTTCTGCAACTGTAACAGAAGGTTACTCCTCTTTTTCATTTAAATGATCCCCGACCTTTTTTGTACTACGCACTAGGATCATGGTAGCTAACCTGCAAAAAAATCTTTCTAGGGCAATGCATACACTTATTAGTCCAAATATCCTTTCTATGCATAGGTATAACATATTTTTCACTATTCATATTAGATCTATTGATATAAAATTTTATTTCATCTATTAATACCCTAGTTTTCAAGCTAAGATATAATATGTCAAACATACCTACATTCATACTTTTGCAACAAAAATTTCCACTAATCTTACTTCTACAAAGCACAAAGCCTTCAGATCTATAACTTTCACTATTCTTACCTGTATCAGAGCACAAAGCTTACATATATTACCTCTTTTCTTCATATTTGACCTCTTTTATTTAGATCATACTTCTTTTCTTGGCACCGAGCTTCACAACTAAGTAGAGTACTGCACACCAGAGTGACAGATCTACGCACAAAGTTTACACAATTTTAGGTCGGATCTTTTCACAAAGCTTCTTCTTTCTCATTTCCCAACAATCACAGTTTCAGGTCCCGACAATGGAACCATTTGTTGGAACAAGGGAAGACCTAGGGTTCAATGCTACAACAGTGCACCAACCAAACCCTAGCTACCAGCCCTTTCAACAACACTTGCGAAGAAAATGAAGTCTCACTCGAGGTAGAGGAAGGGGTGGTTGAAGGAATCAAGTGTCTGGAACCTTATCTGGGACACAGATATGTGATTATAATGCTTAACAAAGCACTTAGCATCAACAATTCATTAATATTCAACCAATAACTATTGCGCGGATAGAACAAATCATCGCATCTTTCACTCAGATCTGATGTATTTAATCACTTTATCATAAACAGGCAGGTTATATCTAGCAGATCAATCACTAAGCACCTTCATATAGATCGGATCTAACATTCTTACACATCATTAGCACACAACATAAGAATATTTATTTATCTCTATCAAAGCACTTAGCAAGAGAAGTTATAAACACATTAAGACAAGCACAAAGTGGAGCAACACAATGTTTATGTGGTTCACCCCCACCCTAGGGCTACGTCCACCAACTCTTATTCTTTATTGTCCTCAATCAATTGGTTACATGCATAGAGCCTCAAAAACCTTACTCCGCATAGGATAGAAGATCTACGCAGCTCTCTATATCCTTCTTCCTTGCATTCCAACACAAAGCCTTCCACAGTCATGCTACAATGACTTGCACTTAGCTCTACAAGTCTCACATAGTATGAACGAAGCCTTACAATTCTTGATCACACAGATCCAACTCTTATCACCTAGCCAAATTGCACACACTAACATCACATAGATGCCTCTCCTTACATTTCCTATACATCTATTTATACATACAAAATAGGCCTAAACATGGGTAAACCCATGGGGCGACATCCCATGCCTGTTACATAATCCCAAAAACCCAAAAAGGACCCAAAAAAGGGGCCAAGATCCGTGATCTCCTCTTCGTCTTGCGCTCCTCCTTAGAAAGGTTGTCGAAGTCCCAAAAAAGGTCAAAGTTGACCAGATACCAACAAAACTTGGTTAAGGGCCAACAAGTTTCAAGTAAGAATCACAGATCTGGAGCTACGAACAGTGCCCAATACTCCATAGAATGTTTGGTATCAACAAGAAGCAACTACTCAAAGCGAAGTTGAAAGGATCAAGAACCTCACCATGGAATGTAAACAACTGAGTGATTGCAGTTCCTAGACTTATGAGCAACTCACTGAGGATCCTGAATTAGAGGCACTGGAGTCACAACTCTAGAAGGCAAAGCGGCAAGTAGAATAGTACAGTCGCAGTTGAAGCCCCTTTCAGCCATTGAGAGGATGAAGCGATCCCAAGAATAATTCTCTACACAATAGCAGGTCCACACCATTCAGAGCAGAGTCATGGAAGTTACTCAGAGGCTTCAACCAATCCAGGATGAGGCTTTCCAACTATTCACAAAGATTGAAGGCAGAGGAGAAGAACTGAAACAAGTCATCCCTACAGTTGAACAGTGCTTAGAGGGACCTGTCAATGAAGCAATAATCCAAGAGTTCGTTGAGCAGGAGGTCATGGCACAACAACATGTCGAAGCAACTCGAGCCAAGATCGAGGATTTTGAGGAAGAATTACCCAGAGTAAAGTGACTCGGGATGAGTCACACGTGAGTGTTGGGGGACTGTTGGCCCTTAACCAAGTTTTGAGGACCCTTGGTCATGTTTGACCTATTTTTAGGACTTCGACAGGTTGTTGAAGATAGAGTGCATGTCGAAGCGGAGATCGCGGGATCTTGGCCCCTTTTTAGGGCCTTTTTGAGTTTCAGGCTTATGTAATGGGTATGGGGATGTTGGCCCATGGGTTTACCCATTCTTAGGCCTATATTTTAATGTATAAATAGAATTCTAGGCGATGTAAGAAGTAGTGACTAGTAAGTGGCAAGTTGTACTAAGTGCAAATGATTATAAAAGGCTTGGTGCATATTGTATGTTGAGACTTGCAAAGCTAAGAACAAGTCATCTGTAGTGCATTGTGCACAGACTGTGGAAGGCTATGTGCCTAGATCTATGCAAGGAAGGAGGATCTAGCGAGGTGTGCAGATCTCATGTCCTCTACAGAGTTGATTTTGAGGCTTTGTGCATGTAAGAAGATTGACCGAAGATAATAAAGAAGATGAAGAGTTGGTGGATGTAGCCCCAGGGTGGGGGTGAACCACGTATATCTGGTGTTGTAAATGCTTTGTGATTCTTGTTTGTTATATGGTTTATCTGATTCAATTCTTACTGTGATGCTAGATGATAGATGAATCCGATATGATAGCTTAGTGTTGAATAATGTGAATGAATGCTAGATCCGATCTCTGTTGATATGCTTAGTGCTTGAGTCTATTGAATCTATGTGAATACTGCGCTGATATGTTGTTAGGGTTTAGCTACGTTGTAAACTAAGATTGAATATTGATGAATCATAATTGCTAAGTTCTCTATTAAGGTGTTACAATCATAGATCTGTGTCCCAGCTAAGGTTGCAGAAATTGGATTCATGCAACCACCCCTGCCTCTACCTCAGGTGAGACTTCATATGCTTCGCAGGTGTTACTGAAAGGGCTGGTAGTTAGGGTTTTGTTGGTGTGTTTTTGTAGCAATGAACCCTGGGTCTTCCTTGTGCCAACACCTGTTGTTGCACCTCCTATAACTATGCTTCCAGATTCCTTAGCTCTGGATCCTCTTTGAGGCGTTCATATGTGTTAGGACCACACAATGTACCTTTTTTCCCATACTTTTTCCCACCATTACACTCTTGTTCACTCACATTTAAACTCATATTATCACTCTATCCTATCTTTCCAAAGGTATACAACGACTCTTCTCTTTACTATACGTTTAATCTGTTTTGCATATAATTTTACATCACTCTCGTACTTAACCATTGATTAGAAATGTATAAGTGCTGAAACAATTCAAACTGTAGATTAGCATTTGAGGCCTGTTGCTGAAACATCAACTCACAGAAGCTGTTACACAGTCCATGGTTGACGATGCTGAAACACAGAAGTTGTTACACAGTCCATGGTCGACAATGCTGAAACAAAGAAGTTGTTACACAGTCCATGGTCAACGATGTTGAAACATAGAGGAAGCCGTTACACAGTCCGCGGTCAACAACAACTCACATAGATTGACTACAACAGCTGCACCGTGAGCCAAGCACCAACCATTGCTGCTACCTGAGAAGTGATGAAACAGTCAGAACGCAAATACCGTGGCTGAAAAATCCCACAATTTGTGATGCCGAAACAACATACAACAACAGTAAGAAGAAAGAGTTGTTACTCTAGCTGTAACAACAACACCTCACTCAGCACTCGTAATAGCATTCTATTGCGAGAGACTAGGATATCCTATTCCAGTTTAGAAATTCGATCTGACTAAGAATAGGACTCAGATATACACCTGTAATTTTTGATCAATTGTATCGAAGGGATTCCCTCTTTAAATAAGAGGAAATCATCATTCGAGAGGATCTCCAGTTTTGGTACTAAGAAGGGTTTACAGAGAAGGACGTACTTCAATTTTGGATTGTAATATGATACATTGATAGATGAATAAAAGATTGTTTTGAGCATCTTTCTCTAGCCTCTTCATTTCAAGGGAATCTTGTGAGAAGGGAGGGCCCACCTTGTTCACAAGATTCACCCATTAGCTTTATAGTGTGCTAGTATTTCTATTTATGCTTTGAGTAAAATCTATTTTGCTAAAACACTACTTTATTGAACTCTGTCTTGATGCTACATTGTTTTCATATGATTCATGTTTGGGTAACTGTTAATCATTCTAGTTAGCAATCCTGTGTGATGAATTTATGAAAGATTGGTAATCAGAGACTTGTGTTGAAGGTTCTTGCTTGGGAATTAGGGTCCTGTTCTCTATTATAAATAGTTAGCCTTCAATTATTTTCATGAGTGTGTTAATCAAAGACTTGTGTTGAAGGTTCCTGCTTGGGAATTAGGGTCCTGTTCTTTGTTAGAAATAGTTAGCTTTCAATTATTTTCATGAGTGTGTTAATCAGAGACTTGTGTTGAAGGTTCCTGCTTGGGAATTAGGGTCCTGTTCTTTGTTAGAAATAGTTAGCTTTCAATTATTTTCATGAGTGTGTTAATCAGAGACTTGTGCTGAAGGTTCCTGCTTGGGAATTAGGGTCTTGTTCTCTGTTAGGAATTAGTTAGTCTTCAACATGTGCTAATTGTTTCAGTCAAGCAATGAGTTCATAAAGTGTGATGATCGAAAACAGGTGTTGAAGATTCCTGCTTGGGAATTAGGGTCCTATTCTCTGGTTACAGAATAGTTGTACTTTTCTGTTGCAGTATCTTGTGTTATTTTAATGTAATCCAGGATTCTTCAATTAATCATTTCTTTAAACTTTGAGCTCTGCAATAGGTAGATTGCTTTTCTGTAATTCAAGTTAGAACTTCAGTTCATTCAAGGCAAGTGTGATTAATATAGTTTTTACTACAACTCCAGGTTGCTTTTGAAATTGATCATATATAGTGTGTGGTTACCTTTGAAATAAACAAACTTCCCTGGGTTGACAATTTATGTAGCACTTGATTGTTTAGATTAAATAAGCAATTATAGTGGCCAACATTTTGGCGCCATTGCCGGGGAAGGTAATTTTAGATTTCAAAAGCACTTATGATTTTTCAGATACAAAGATTGCATGAGAGGATGCAGAGACCCAAAATATACTGACCCTACAGGTGGCAAGGGCAGAGGAAAAGGAGGAAGAAAGACTTACATTGGCGAGATTATATCAAAGTTCGAATCTGTTGTTCAACGACCAAACCTTCAGAAACAAAACTCCCAACCTTCATTTCAAGAAAACTTTGAAATAGGGAAAGAAGTTTGGAGTCCTGAGATAGTCCAGAAACCAACAGGAAACATTGAGGACAGAGCAAGCGCAGCAGGGGAGCAGACAGAAGAAAACATGGATGAGTACAATGAAGAATTGCATCACGAAGAACAAGCAGGTCCTGAAGGAGAGGTAAATGATGAAAACTCTTTCTCTACATTAGGATTTCCTATTGGTGATATTCCTAGAGGAGTATCCCCCATGAAGAACATTCCACTCTCATCACTACCTAATTTTCATGGTTTATCTTCAGAAGATCCTGATGAATTTCTTTTTGAGTTTGATATATTATGCAGAAGTTATGATTACGTTTCCAATGCTAAAAAATTAGAACTATTTCCAGCAACATTAAAAGGAAATGCACTAGGATGGTTCATGAGTCTTGGGGGCCATGTAATCACAACTTGGGACCAAATGAAACAGAAATTTATGAATAAATACCAGGACTATTTCCGAACAAGAGAAAAGAGGGAGGAGCCATTTAAGATGATGCAGAAAGAGGATGAAAATCTGGAGGAATTTGTAGAAAGGCTACAGTATAATCTGCAAAGATCCAGTCACCCCAATGTAAGAAAGGATATTCTCAAAACTATATTATTAAAAGGAGTAAGGGATGACTGTCTAGATATGATGAATATGCTTGGAAAAGGGGACATATCTAAGGAATCATACGATGAAATTGTTAATTTATGCAAAANATGTTCAAGAGGAGCTTCAAGAAATAGATCAAACAACAAGGACACCACATTTTCAAGAGTCCAAAAATCAGCCAGTGGGGGAGCAACAAGAGCCGAGATAGGTAATTTACTTGAAGGTTTTAAAACTGAAATGTTAAGCTCTTTTGACTCACAAATTGACACCCTGTAGATTCAAAAGAATCAAGCAGAAGCAGAAGCAGCCCTGTCCATCTTTTGTTCTCAATGCAGAGACAAGAACCCACGAAGGGAATGTCCATTGGACAAAAAACCAATCTGCACCATCTGTGATAAGGATCATGAAACTCAACAATGTCCATTTTTACCAGGGATCAAGGCAGCATTACAAACAACGGACGAAGAAGTCGAAGTTGTCTATCTATTGACACAGAGAAGGCAATGGCAACCACGGGGACAAGGTATGAATCCTAACATGCCATTTACATCTTCTAATCGTTGGAATAATTATCCTTCTTTCAATCAAATGAGTTACCCTCCCTATAATCAAATGAAATATACCCAAATCAAATGAATTACCCACCCATGCAACAAACTAAGACACCCTTTGTTGATCCATCAATGTGGACTCCTTGGCCTCCACAACAACAACAACCATATCAGAACCAATGGAATCACAATTGGAGAGGACAACAACCCCCCTTCCCAAACCAATTACCTCAATCGCAATTCCTGCAACCACTCTCCTTACTAGCAAGTACTCCACCGAACAATCAAATGATGAGACCCCAGCTACCTGTAAAACCTAACCCTAACCCCAATAATAAAGCTGTGCAATGCATTGATATTCATAACTAGCCAACATTTTCTCTTCTCCCGACGCAATGCAACGATATTCATTTACGATCTGGGAGAATAGTTGAACCTACCATAGTTGATGTTACCTCTTCTGGTAAAGAGGAAATAAAAGAGCATGATTTACCTGAAGAGGTACAATCATCCTCTAACAATGTTGCTGAAACAACAAAACCACCATTTCCTGAGCATTTAGCCTTGACTAAAAAGCCTGAGCCACCAGCCTTCAATCTTCTAGGGGAATTACAAAATTTGTATGTCTAAATGCATCTACTACAAGCACTCTGAGACGTACCAATCTATGCCAGGATGATGTGAGACATTTTTGTTAAAAATCCTGGTAGGAAAATTAAGGATCCCCTCACAGTCCATGTCATGGGAGACTTGTCTACACTAATGTCAGGTAAAACTCCCCCAGTTAAATATGGTGATCCTGGCCACCCTACCGTCTCAGTACAAATTGGAAAAACGATAATCCATCGAGTCCTGGTAGACTTAGGTCCCGCTATTAATATCATGACTCTGGAAACCTTACAACTGCTACAACTACAAAATGAAGTCAGAGACACCCCAACTATCCTAGAATTGGCTGACCGATCCACAATTAAAATAGAAGGAGTCATTGAAGACCTCAGTATCTCAGTAGAATCCTGGAATTATCCAACTGAATTTGTGGTACTACAACCCAAAACAAAGTTGGGGGGCCACCCTCTAATTTTGGGCACACCTTGGCTAGCCACAACAGATGCTTTTATCAGTTGTAGATCAGGTTCAATGACAATTTCAAACAGTTACGAAACTAAACAGCTTACCCTCTACGCTCACGCTACACCCCTGATTAATAATGATAATTCTGTATAGGTAGATTTTGATGATCAACTTACTCAACCCCTTTTGACTATCAGACAAGCTCTAAGCCTTAAAGACTCCACCGAGGATGAAGTAATTATTAATTTTATTTGCGAACCCTCCTCTGTGACTCCAGAAACTCATAACCAACTAACTAAACTGTTGGAATCTGATAATCAAGAAAACCTCAACTCAGAAATCCCACCTCAAACATCTAACACCATCTCTTCTAAAAGCATACCAGTAGAAATTGAACCTGGCAAAACACTGAACATAAACTCTAATCTGACAGATGCTGAAACACAACAATTAATGAAGTTACTTCTGGAAAATAAAGAAGCATTTGCATGGGATTATACAGATATGAAAGGAATCTCTCTCGAATTATGTACTCATCGAATATATATTAAGGAAGATTGTCGACCAATCTGCCAATCTCAATGACGAATGAACCCTAATTTAAGAGAAATCCTCAAAGAAGAACTTCAAAAATTGCTCAATGCAGGGTTTATATATCCTATATCATACAGTGAATGGGTTTCTCCATTGGTAATAGTTCCTAAGAAAAATGGGAAATGGAGAGTATGTGTGGATTATAGAGCCTTAAATAAAGCTACTCAAAAAGATCACTTTCCATTACCATTCATTGATCAGATGTTATATAATTTGTCAGGAAATAATTTTTTCTCATTTTTAGATGGTTTCAGTGGGTATAACTAGATCAAAATTGCACCTCAAGATCAATATAAAACCACTTTCACTAGCCCTTGGGGAACCTTTGCATATAGAGTTCTCCCATTTGGACTAGGTAATGCACCAGCACACTTCCAAAGAGCAGTTTTAGGAATCTTTTCTAATATGCTTAATGACTCTATGGAAATCTTTATGGATGAATTTACTCCCTATGGTGTTTCTTTTCAAGAAGCACTACAAAACCTTGAGAAAGTGCTCAAACGATGCATACAATCCCAACTCTCCTTAAGTACAGAAAAATGTCATATGATGATGAGTGAAGGAATAGTGCTTGGACATTTTATCTCATCTCARGGAATTCARGTAGACCCATCCAAGATACAAGTCATTAAGGATCTTCCTACTCCCAAAACCCAAACAGAGGTAAGAAGTTTTCTAGGACATGCTGGATACTACAGAAGATTTATCAATTTTTTTTCCAAAATAACTTATCCCCTGTTTGTGTTACTGATGAAAAATGTTGAATTCAAATGGACTAATTCTTGCTAGGAAGCATTTAATACACTTAAACATCAGTTATCTACAACTCCTATTCTTAGAGGACCT
>JZKD02S2220521.1:1002261-1034226 GCA_000966675.3 Picea glauca | reverse complement strand
AGATGGGCCTTAGACTTTGTAGGACCCATCAACCCCCCATCCAATCAAAAAGTCTACATAGTGGTCTGCATAGACTATATGACTAAATGGGTGGAAGCCAAAGCACTCCACAGAGCGACCAAAGAAGCAGTTATAGATTTATTATTTGAAGACATCTTCATCAGATTTGGAGTGCCAAGAGAATTAGTTACAGATAGAGGACCTCCTTTCACTTCTCATGGTTTCAAATCCACCCTTCAAAAATATCATATTCAACATGGAATGACTACAACATACCACCCCCAAGCCAATGGACAGGTGGAAAGCACAAACAAAGTAATAGAAGCCATTCTCACAAAAATAGTGAAGGAAAATAGAAAGGATTGGTCCTATAGGCTCCCTGAAGCATTATGGGCCTACAAGACTACCTGGAGAAATACTACAGGATTCTCTCCCTATGAATTAGTTTATGGAAAGAGTGTTGTCTTTCCTGTGGAATTTGAAATAAAAACCTTAAGGAATCCTTTAGCTATCAACCTTGATTTGACCGATGCACAGACAGTCAGGTTGCAGCAGCTTAATGAATTGGATGAGAAAAGACTAGATGCCATTCATCAGACAACTATATTCAACAACAAATATCAAAATGGCATGACAAAACTATCAAGAATTAGCAGTTCCAAAAAGGTAATTGGGCCCTACTGTATGACTCTCGATTCAAAGAATTTCAAGGGAAACTGCGTACAAGATGCCTTGGACCTTACGAAGTAGACACTGTTTTCCCTAATGGAACAGTAAGGCTCCTCACAATCGATGACTCCAAAACACCGTCACTTGTAAATGGTCATCGGCTCCATCTGTACCAGCGCCCTATTTCCAAAGAATATTTTAAGGCCACATGTGTGGAAGACACCCATTACCTCTTTTTAGAGGGGACTTCTACCCCTCATTGCAATTAATTCTTTTAAGTTAATTTCTTTAGTATTAAATTAGATTTTATTTACTAATAATCCCTGTCAAGAAATGCCATGTTACAATCAATTTTTGCAGATTCCCAATCAAAGCACAGGCCACTAGGAAAGGACGATCCTATTTCAAGAAGAGGCAAGATTTTCCATTGTTGAAATACCACTATCAACAACTCGTTGCTCTTTTTCCATTTCTAAAACACCACTGTCAACAACTCTTTTCTCTTTCTTCATTGCTGAAACACCACTGTTCAATGACTTTTCCACTTTCTTCATTGCTGAAACACCACTGTTCAACGACTTTTCGACTTTCCCCATTGCTGAAACACCACTGTTCAACAACTTTTCGACTTTCCCCACTGTTGAAACACCACTGTCAGAAACCCCACACCATTTTCCCCCACCACTATTCAACAACCTTTCACCATTCTCCCCATTTCTGAAACACCACTGTCAGCAACCCCACGTCATTTTCCCATTGCCACGGTTCAACAATTCTTCACAGTTCCATTGTCGAAACAACACCGTCTAGCAATTGTTTCGCCCTTTCTTTTCTGTTGCTGAAACACTATTGTCAGCAACTTTTTGCCTTCTCCCTATTGCCAAAACACTACAGTCCGACAATTCTTCACAGTTTCCATTGACGAAACAACACCGTCCAACAATTGTTTTGCCTTTTCTTTTCTATTGCTGAAACACCATGTTTTTAACATTACCTGTTAGCAAGATTTTGTGCTCTCATACTACATTTTGTCCTTCCAGTCAACAAATCCCTGATACAATTTCAAAATTTTCCGCCACGACCACTGCAAAACCATCGTGGACAGGCTTCATATTTTGTTTGCAGCACGAATCAGAAGGTAAAGACGAGGTATGTAAATTTTATGTAATACAGTTAAGCTATAGTTATTGAGAAGATTCCAAATCATTATGACCACTCAAGTGAAATCATTATTAGCCGCACTTAAAGGGGGGGAGAACATATCAAACTTTTATACCATCATTTCACACGTATCAACCACCGCCATTCCTATTTACCATCCTTTCGCGTGCATCACCACCATTTGCATACCTTCACTCGGAAAACTCACTCTGTGCAGAAGATGTTACTCAAACTCTTTGATGGTGTACATTACCGAGCTGGTAGCGATGGGAGTCTCTGTTATACGGAACGAACCCACCACGACAGCTATGTTAGAACATTATCTAGTAGCTTCTCAAATTTTTCTGCAGGTAGGATGGCTCGGTTATTTTCAGAGACTCCAGTGGTATGATGAACAATCGGTTCTCCAATTTGCTCGAAACCTCCAAGACGACCATTCCATTGTTCAAGGGGTCCGAATTTCAGTAACAGAAGAGGATATAGCACAGGTTTCGGGTCTCCCTACCAATGGCATTCGCATGTTCAGCCGTAAACATATCATTCAGAATGCCCAACAGAACTTCCTCTTGCAAGGGGAACAAATTGAACCTAAAGGCCGGGGTATCCGAATCAACTCCTTGCCACCTCCATGGCTGGAAGTTGAAAAATTCGTCAAACACTACCTCACCTGTGAAGGCTGATACCGAGTAGTCTACCAGCACAATTTTGTCCTGTTGTCTCATTTATGGCATAATAGACGGGTGAATATTCCTTATTATTTGCTAGGTTGTCTTAAAAATATGGCGCACTACTGCAGAAAGGATAAATATCCCATCCTTTCACTCACCCATCACCGTCTCGTCCAACTTCTTATCCAAAGGGGTTTTGTCCAACAAAACCCTCCACTAAACAACCCACCCATAAACCCCCAAGAAGTTGCTGAAATTCCTGAAAATATCCAGGAAAAACAACTGCAAAACCCTCCAGATTCTCCAGAAGTACCTAACAGTCCGCCTACAGAACCAATCAGCCCAATTAACCCCCCTACCATACCAAGCCCACCCCACACCTTACCAGAATCATCCACTCCTGCCCTTCATATTCTTAGCGATGATTCTAAGCCAGACAATTCTCCCTGCCCCATCATTGAGGAAAACCCCCCGCGAAAACGAAAGAAAATTCCTTTGTTTCCGCCCTTTTTACAAAGAAAACGAACAAGGGCCTCAACAAGGGAAACCACTGCTACCACTTCCATAGACCCCCAACCCATCCGACTAATACCCCGTACACCTCCAACCTCCCAAATACCGGAATCTTTTCCTATTCCACCCACGGGCACTGAAACACAAGAACCAGATGCCCAGGGTGTTGCGACATCATCTGTTTCAAATCAAGTAGTTGAAACACAAAAAATAGCTACCCATTCAGTAGCTGAAACACAAGAACCAGCTACCCATTCCGTAGTTGAAACACAAGAACCAACTACCCATTCTGTAGCTGAAACACAAGAACCAACTACCCATTCAATAGTTGAAACACAAGAACCAACTACTCATTCAGTGGATGAAACACAAGAACCATCCATAGCTGCCACACAAGAACCAACTATAGCTGAAACATAAGAACCAACTGCTGATATTGACACTGAGATACAAGAATCAGAGGTCCAAGGTGCTGCAACACTACTTTCCTTACATTAAAAAGATGAAACACAAGAAGCAGCTGCTGATTCTGTAGCTGCTACACAAGAACCAGTCACTCCTCAACCAGAACCAACAATGGCCTCTATTTTACAAGAAAATGAGTTCCTAAAGTCTTAACTTGAAGCCTACAAGCAAGAGCTAGCCATGGCAAAGGAATCCTATGAAAATGAACTTAATTTGTACACCCTAGCTCGCACAACGACCATGTCAGAAGGAACTACAATAGAGAATCCATCCAGAGAATTTATGTGTTGTCAATGTGGGGATATCTACTATCAAGAAGGCTACAAAGTAATTCAAATCCCAATGCTAGGAGCTCCCCCTACTCCTTCACCTTTTGCAGTCAAAGAAGAACAACTTGTTGTTACAAAAGAACTAGCTATAGCTGTCACAGAAGAACCAACTACAACTGAAACACAAGAACCAGCAGGACCTCCCAAGATTAAGACTGAGCCCTGCCCTGCAACAAATGTCAAGTTTGAAACCCCTACTTTTGTTAACAAAGTTGTAGAAATAGTGCCTATCGAGGAGTCTGACCCTCCCAGCCAGATCAATAGCCACACTTTTGTGGAACAATCTACTCAGACCTTACCTCACCCCACTACTTGCAACGCTGAAACACAAACTCAGCCATGGGATGAGCAGGCAGTAATACAAAAATGGAAGAATGAGTATGCTTCTACACAGGCCAAAATCCTGCAAGAGAACATACAAATCTGGATAAATCATACCTATTCAAATTGGGAAGCTTTAGAGCAGACACGCCAGGAAGCTTGTGCCCTTAAGAAACAGAACAAAGAGTTGAAAGGAAGATTGTCCCTGGTATTTGACTTGGCACAAAATCTATTGGCTACAAGGAAACCTTACTGCAATTACTCTTTGTTCCTTATGGAATGACTTACATGGTTTCAGATCAAATCAATCATAGAAGGCAGACCCCATACAGTACTACACCCAATAGACTTTGTCAAAACCTTTGCAGAAGCCTCCGCTAAGGATTAGCACCTCCTCTGTGAGGCATATTTTCATAACGAGGCCATCCCTGAGAACAAGCAACTGAACCTTAATCCTCTTGTTGGAGACATCCAGATTCAGGCATTCACCTCCTTTCTCCACAATCAAATTTTGTGGCAGGATGAATTCCTGGCTGCCAAGCATAATGAAGATAACCGCCTTCTCTGGATAAGACCAGAACCACAAAATGTAGACACTTTTGTTACATAATACTATCAGTTTTTAAAGAAACTAGGGATGACTGAACATGTTCAACAACTACAATCAACAGTGCTTCAGGATTGTCAGCACTTCATCAGATCCATAGAGATTTCTGCCCTCCAGGAAAACAACTTGTTTTGGCAGCAATACACTGAGAAAAGACAGGAACACAATCCTTTTATCCCTACTAACCTCGAGATAGAAATCTCCAGGGTACCCAACTACATCCAGTGTGTTCAGCAATGTGCTGAAAGCTGGATAGGGTACCGTTTTTATTTTCCTATCCTCTGGTTGCCAATAGAGAGATATCAAATCCATTATAAGTTGCCTAAGAAGACAGAAACAACAGCTTGGCAAAGGTTACAACGTGTCCAAGGGTTCAAAGAGCCAACAGATAGTACCTCCCATAGCTACTTCTTGAGTAACTTGCACGCTCAGAGTCGGTATTCAAACTCTGATTCAGAGTGAAGTTGCCTGAGGACATGCAACATTTTAAGTTGGGGGGGATGTTAGGACCACACAATGTACCTTTTTTCCCATACTTTTTTCCACCATTACACTCTTGTTCACTCACATTTAAACTCATATTATCACTCTATCCTATCTTTCCAAAGGTATAAAATGACTCTTCTCTTTACTATATGTTTAATCTGTTTTGCATATAATTTTATATCACTCTCGTACTTAACCATTGATTAGAAATGTATAAGTGCTGAAACAATTCAAACTGCAGATTAACATTTGAGGCCTGTTGCTGAAACAACAACTCACAGAAGTTGTTACATAGTCCATGGTCGACGATGCTGAAACACAGAAGCTGTTACACAGTCCATGGTCGACGATGCTAAAACACAAAAGCTGTTACACAGTCCATGGTCAACGATGCTGAAACACAGAGGAAGTCATTACACAGTCCGCGGTCAACAACAAATCACATAGATTGACTACAACAGCTGCACCGTGAGCCAAGCACCAACCATCGCTGCTACCTGAGAAGTGTTGAAACAGTCAGAATGCAAATCTCGTGGCTGAAACAACCCGCAATTTGTGATGCCGAAACAACATACAACAACAGTAAAAAGAAAGAGCTGTTACTCCAGCCGTAACAGAAACACCTCACTCAACACTCGTAATAGCATTCTGTTGCGGGAGACTAGGATGTCCTATTCCGGTTTAGAAAGTCGATCTGAATAAGAATAGGACTCAGATATACACCTGTAATTTTTGATCAATTGTATCAAAGGGATTCCCTCTTTAAATAAGAGGAAATCATCATTCGAGAGGATCTCTAGTTTTGGTACTAAGAAGGGTTTACAGAGAAGGACGTACTTCAATTTTGGATTGTAATATGATACATTGATAGATGAATAAAAGATTGTTTTGAGCATCTTTCTCTAGCCTCTTCATTTCAAGGGAATCTTGTGAGAAGGGAGGGCCCACCTTGTTCACAAGATTCACCCATTAGCTTTATAGTGTGCTAGTATTTCTATTTATGCTTTGAGTAAAATCTATTTTGCTAAAACACTACTTTATTGAACTCTGTCTTGATGCTACATTGTTTTCATATGATTCATGTTTGGGTAACTGTTAATCATTCTAGTTAGCAATCCTGTGTGATGAATTTATGAAAGATTGGTAATCAGAGACTTGTGTTGAAGGTTCTTGCTTGGGAATTAGGGTCCTGTTCTCTATTATAAATAGTTAGCCTTCAATTATTTTCATGAGTGTGTTAATCAAAGACTTGTGTTGAAGGTTCCTGCTTGGGAATTAGGGTCCTGTTCTTTGTTAGAAATAGTTAGCTTTCAATTATTTTCATGAGTGTGTTAATCAGAGACTTGTGTTGAAGGTTCCTGCTTGGGAATTAGGGTCCTGTTCTTTGTTAGAAATAGTTAGCTTTCAATTATTTTCATGAGTGTGTTAATCAGAGACTTGTGCTGAAGGTTCCTGCTTGGGAATTAGGGTCCTATTCTCTGTTAGGAATTAGTTAGTATTCAACATGTGCTAATTGTTTTAGTCAAGCAATGAGTTCATAAAGTGTGATGATCGAAAACAGGTGCTAAAGATTCCTGCTTGGGAATTAGGGTCCTATTCTCTGGTTATAGAATAGTTGGTATTTTATGTTGCAGTATCTTGTGTTATTTTAATGTAATCCAAGATTCTTCAATTAATCATTTCTTTAAACTTTGAGCTCTGCAATAGGTAGATTTTTTTTCTGTAATTCAAGTTAGAACTTCAGTTCATTCAAGGAAAGTGTGATTAATATAGTTTTCACTACAAATCCAGGTTGCTTTTGAAATTGAGCATATATAGTGCGTGGTTACCTTTGAAATAAACAGACTTCCCTGGGTTGAAAATTAATGTAGCACTTGATTGTTTAGATTAAATAAGCAATTATAGTGACCAACAATATGTATGTGCGCTTCATAGATTATTTTAAGGAATTCGCACATCAGTTTCTAGAAATATATCTGAATGAATGGACTATATATATTCTTTTGAAGGAGCATGTAGAAGTTTTAAGACTAATGTTGGAAATATGCAAACAATGTCAGATATAATTAAACATCAAAAAATGCATTTTTGTTACACCTTTTGGAGTATTGTTGGGGCATATAGTATGTAAACAAGGTTTACTAGTGGACCCTGCTAAGATTGTAGTCATTGTAAATTTACCACCACCAAAGTTAGTGCACCAGTTAAGAGAAACACTGGGACATATAGGCTATTACCGGAAATTTATAAATGGGTATGCATAGATTACTACACCAATGGAAAAACTGTTAAAGAAGGACACCATATTTCAGTGGAATGAGGATTGTCAGCATGGATTGGACACTCTAAAGGAAAATATGATGACAACACCTATACTAGTATTTCTAGATTAGGAAAAGACATTTCATCTGCACGCAGATGCATCAACCATAGAACTTGGAGCAATTTTGGTGCAACCAAGATCATGGGACTTAGACCATCATATATCCTTTGTAAGAAAAAAATTGTCAGAATCTGAGAAGAATTACAACACCACAAAGAGAGAAGGCCTAGCCATGTTATATGCACTTCAGAAATTTAGGCATTATTTACTAGGTAAACACTTTAAAATGTTCACAAACCATTTTCCCCTCAAATATCTAGTCAACAATCCAGTGTTGGGGGGGAGAATCTGTGGATGGCTATTATTATTCCAAGAATTTGATTTCGAAGTGATAGTCAAACCAGGGAAGTTGAATGCAGGACCAGATCATCTGTCAAGGGTAACTAATGGAGAAGAACCTACTAACTTGGAAGACAACTTCCCTGATGCACAATTATTTTCAGTATAGGTAGTTGATGAATACTTCGTTGATATTATTGAATACTTAAGTACAGGGGTTGCACCACAAGATCTTAGCACTGCGTAGAAGAAAAATATGGTATTCATAGTTGCAGACTATCAACTCATTGCAGGACATTTAAACAAGATGGGAGCAAATATCATTTTGAGAATGTGTGTATTGGAACATGAATGGCCCATAATTTTAGTAGAAGCTCATGAAGGTATAGATGGAGGAAACTATGCAGGAAAATATATTGCACATAAGGTATTTGTTAGGGTCCTAACATGCACATAGGTAGAACAATATATTTGGATGTAATAAAGGTCAATATTAATAAGGCCTTGCAATAAAATAGAATAAGTCGGATGTAAGAAGACCTAATAGAAGATTTTGTTTCTAGAAGGATGTTCCTCTAGATGCTTCTTTTGATAGACATATTTAGTATAAATAGGAGTCGAGGGTATGAGAACCCTAGCTTGGATATTATTGTAATAGAGCTCTGTTCAATTGGAGGTTGCCCCCTCGAAGAGGCCCATGAACATTGCTTTCAGAATCAAAGAGATATTTCTGTTGTTATTCTTATATCATTTCAGTGCTATTGTGGTGAATGTTCTGGTTATATTGTTGTTATTATTCCATTTCTAGCATTTTATTTCTATTCTACATACTTTTTATATATAGTATATTACAAGTGGTATCAGAGCACTTTCCTCAGCAGAAAGTGTGGGTTAATTTTTTTTTCAGGGTAGAGACATATTCTGATGTCTTTAAGCCACAGAGATATGTCATTATGCACGTAAACCCATGGTTGAGGGATTCATACATGCAAGAAATACAAGTGGTACTTAAGTGCACATCTGTTGGCCACCCTTGTAACCCCTGTTGGTACCCCTTTGAGTGGTAGTGCATTAGAGAACACCTGTGTACGGATCGACCTATATTACCTAAATCCCTCTTTAGATAAACTGATCGGTCACCTGACTGCTATAGTGTCACCGAGAATAGCACTCGGGAAGATACTCTCTAGTATCTGGGTAGTTGGGTAGTACGGCTAAGGGTACGGTCTATCCTCCTTAGTTATTTCTCTAAGATATTGGGTCAAGTACTACTGTTGGACTCCGCATGTATATCAGAGAGCTATAGCACAGGGAAAACCCTTGTCTGTAGAACCCTTGAATACCTAACCCTTGGGGACAGAAACAAAAACAATTTAAAACATACAAGATATATTGTCGCAGAACTGTGTTCGGGTTGCCAAGTAAATACACATTTCTTTCTGGTTAAGAATTTGGGAATTTCCTCTCTACAATATTCTTCATACCGGAGTATAACTGCCCAGGTGTAAAAAAAAAAGTCTGGAATTTTGTTCACCATTATTTGAGACCTATTCCATTGGATTCATCTCTTCACCCTTATCACATTCATCCATATCATTTTTTGGCAAAATTTTTGATCCCCCCTGCCCCTTTTAAGTTCCCCCATCCTCATAGCCCATACTCGTAGCCAAGACTTGAAAGCTCACTTCAACACCTTGCAATATGGTCTCATCGAGACCCAATAAGAAGTGAAACAACTATGTGCCAATGTTGTCGCCATCAATACAACCATGCAGTCCTCAATGGAGGAAATCAAACAATACCTCACCACCCAGCTTGAATCTGTCTTTTTAGCACTCTACACCAAACTACATATCCCTACAGATAACCCTTCCTCTTCCTAACCTCCACATACTGAAGGTGACCATTCCTCTCATTCCCATAACTTTCAGAACCATCACTTTCAACGTGATCTACGCCTTCTACGAGTGGATGTGACCAAATTTGATGGCTCGGACCCCACTGGTTGGGTAACCCAAATGGAACATTATTTCTCTTTATACGACATTATATATGACTTGGACAAAATTTGGTATGGTGTTCTCCATCTAGATCAAGAACGTTGGCAATGGTGGCAATGGAGAAAAACTTCTCGTCAAGGGTATATTTCTTGGAAACACTTTGTGGAAAAGATTTATGAATGCTTTGACACTAACACCAACCATTTGGGCCATTTGACAAAGTTGAAACAATAAGGAATAGTGGAAGACTTTATAGCTACCTTTGAACGCCTAGATTTTTGGACAGAGGGCATGTTTGATGCCTTTTTCCGAGAATGTTTTATCAGTGGCCTCAAGGATGAGATTTGGGCCCATGTCCTCATGGCTCAGCCTCAGAGTTGGGTGGAGGCTACCAAAAGAGATAAAGAAGCACAACAGGTTGTATCTTCTCAAAACCGAAAAACCTCCTTTATCCCTCGCCCTAAATCGATAAATCCCACTACTCCCTCTGCTCCACTAAAGATCAAAAAATTGACCAGGGATGAAATGGATGAACGCCAACTCAAAGGCCTTTGTTATAATTATGATGACAAATATTTCCCAGGCCACAAGTGTAAGGAACAAAAGATGTTTATGGACATCTCTGAGGATATTTCGAAAGAGGATATTGAAACTCCCCTTGTGTATGAGTCACCTAAAACCCCCAACATAACCCCTCCCTCAGACCCTCCCGAAGTAGAACTGGTCATTTCCCTCAATTCCCTCACTAGCTTCTCCACTCTCCAAACCCTCAAGCTAATCGGTTACATCAAGCATTGGAAGGTCATCATTCTGGTTGATAGTGGAAGCACCCATCATTTTATTCATTGCTGCATTGCCCAAGAAACTCATTACTACATCCATGTCGTCAATAATTTCCAAATAATGATTGCCAATGGTGGCTCCATGAAATGTGGAGGGCATTGTGAAAATGTGCCTCTCCAAATTGGTGACTACCACCTGAAATCCTATATGTTTTCTATCGACATGGGTGGTTTTGACATTATGTTGGGTGCAGATTGGCTAAGGACTTTGGGCCCCATTCTCATGGATTTTAAGGAATTAGCCATGCAATTTGACTAGGAGGGCCACCAATATAAGTTCCAAGGCATCACTGCCAGTTCGCCTGAGATCACTAGTTCCCATTGCATGGAAAATATGCTCAAAACGGGTCATTCTAGTGTTATTGATCAACTCCATGCCATACAAGCAACAGAAACACCCTCGGTGCTTCAAGACCTCCAAGCCATCCTTTCTAAACATCAAGTGGTATTTTCCACTCCCTAGGGACTCCCTCATCCATGTGGTGTTCATGATCATTCCATTCCCCTTGTACCCGGAAGCCTTCCTCCCAATATCCGTCCGTATCGTCACCCATTTTCCCAAAAAAATGAAATTGAGAAAATGGTCCAGGAACTCCTTAATGTAGGTGTTATCTTCCCTAGTACGAGCCCCTACTCTTCTCCTGTGGTCATGGTCCTAAATAAATAAGGTATTTGGTGAATGTGTCCTGACTTTCGTGCCCTCAACAAACTTACCATTAAAGACAAATTTCCCATTCCTATCATTGAAGACCTCCTGGATGAACTGAGTGGTGGCCAATTCTTTACTAAACTTGATCTTTGTTTAGGCTACCACCAGATACATATGAAAGAGGCAGACATTCCCAAGACTGCCTTTAGAACTCATGATGGCCACTATGAGTTTTTTGTCATGCCCTTTGGCTTGTGTAATGCCCCCTCCACCTTCCAAAGCCTCATGAGTCATGTCTTTCATCCTTTTCTTCGTCATTTTGTCTTATTTTTCTTTGATGATATCCTCATCTATAGAAAGACTTGGAAATAACATCTTTCTCATGTGGATCGAGTTCTCCATCTACTCTCTCAGCACCAAATTTTCCTGAAACAGTCTAAATGTGCTTTTGGCGCCTCAGGAGTAGAATAATTGGGTCATATAGTTGGAAAATAAGGCGTCAAGGTGGATCCTAAAAAGATTGAAGCTATGCAAGAATGGCCTCACCCAAAGACTCTCAAAAGATTGCGTGGATTTCTGGTCTTAATAGGTTATTATCGCAAATTTGTTAAGAATTACAGAAATATTTCATCACCTCTCATTGCTCTCCTAAAAAAGAAATCTTTCACTTGGAATCTAGTTGCTTCTCAAGATTTTCAAACCTTGAAGATGGCCATGTGCACCACTCCAATCCTGGCCCTTCTTGATTTCACAAAGACCTTTCTCTTGGAATGTGATGCTTCATGGAAAGGAATTGGTATTTTCTTGATGCAAGAGGGTAGGCCTTTGGCCTTTACCAACAAGCAACTATCTGAAAGAAATCTGGGCAAATCTATCTATGAAAAGGAAATGTTGGCTATTCCACACGTCGTTGATTTGTGGCACCCTTATCTGTTGGGGCAATGCTTCCAAATTAAGACAGACCATCAAAGCCTCGAGTATTTTTTAGAACAATGAATTTCCTCCCTGGAGTAACAAAAATGGGAAACTAAGCTATTTGGCTATGATTATGTGATCATTTATAAGAAATGAAAATAAAATGTGATTGCGGATGCACTTTTCTGCAAATATGAAGATGAAGGATCCCTTTTTTCTCTTTCCTTCATTGTACTAGATTGGCTCCAAGTTGTTCGCCAGGAATGGATATAAGATCCCAAAAGTTTGCAGTTGATCCAACAATTGTAGTCCAGTGCTCCATCTCCCCCAGGGTACTCTTGGCTCCATGATGAGCTTCAATACAAAGGCCATTTGTATTTAAGTAAACATTCAAATCTTAAATCCACAGTACTTTCTAAGCTTCATGCTACACCGATAGCGGGGCACTCAAGGTTCACCAAAACCTATGACAGGGTCAAACGTTCTTTTTTCTGGGATGGGATGAAATAGGACATTCGTACTTTTTTCTTTGACTGTGATGTGTGTCAACACAACAACGGAGAAATAGTCAAATCTCTGGGCACACTACAACCACTCCCAATTCCACCTGCTATTTGGAAGTGTGAAAATCCCAGGTCCTATCAACTTGCCTTCTTGGTCTATTTTTGACCAAAGGAAGGATCTAAGTTTCACTGTCTTCTTGTTTAGTTTTCTGTTGTTTTATAACATCCAACAATTCAAATACTTTCAAGCTGATTTGTTACGGTTATGTTCTCAATTTGGGTGCTCTAGCATGTCGTTTTTGTCATAAAAATTAGTACATGCAACTCAAATAAACATAACACACCTAATACATCGTTTACTACTGATTATGAACAGATCTAAGATCTAATATCATGCATTTTTAGACACAGGTATTTTTGGTCAACATGACCCTGGACAAAACCCCCCCGGGGAAAACCAGTTTGAGATCTATGTGTATATATGAAGAAAGAAAATGAAGGGTTACATTAAACACAATACAAGATAGAACCCGATACAATAGAAACTCTGACATAGAATATATACAAGCTCAAATCCACCAAATTCACCCCAGAATGGTGTGCCCCTCATGCAAACTGCCAAAACCACTAAATCTGCTCCAACTGCCAACTGTGATGTCAGATCTGAAAACCCCTCTAGGAATGAAGCTCTAGTAGATGTACTCACTTTGAAACTGACCTCACTGTAATCTAATGGCTAGATATCCTACTAGGAATGAATCAGTCTGCCAAGCTAATACACCCCTCTCTGAAGTAGAATAGCTCCAGTAAATAAATGAAGCAAGCTGCTCCAAGCCTCCCACAAGGAATGCTAGTGGCCTCCCTCAATAATCCTCATGCAACTGATCTCATCTCCATAGCTCAAGTTCTCCTCTCACAACAAGAAAAACTCTCCATGAAGAATGTGCCCTCCTTAGACCCTTTGCGCCCTTTTAGACCTCAATTAGGAAACCTAGAAATGAATGGTGGAGATTCAATATAATCAATGGTTGAGATCTCCTCATTCATCCTTAAATCATAAACCCACTTTTGGGTTAAGTTTCCTAAGTCCACTTATGTCTCCAAATTCACCCCTTTTTGAATTAATAATCACTTTATGCCAAAAGTGACCAAATTTCACATTAACCAAAGTCAAAGTGAAAATAGACAAAAGTACAAGGTACAAAGTGTCATGTCCTTCCCTCATTTGCTATGGACGTCAAAATCACATGGGGAACACCTCCCAAGGTACAAATCTCAACACTCCCTCTTACCGAGGAAGGTTTTCCTCACCAAGCCCATCTTGTCTCTGAAGAAGACATGCTTGCCCCGTGGCAAGGCCTTGGTGAGAATATCTGATACCTGATCATCTGTAGATATATACTGCAACTGAACTTCCTCTCTCTGAACCCAGTCATGAATGAAGTGGTACTTGATCTCAATATGCTTCGATCGGTCATGAAACACTTGATTCTTAGAGATTTTTATGCAACTATGATTATCACAGTGAATGACAGTTAGAGACATCTCGTGACCGAATAAATGAACCAGCATCTTGCGAAGCCAAATGGCCTCACAACTGGCCTGACTGGCTACCATGTACTCTGCCTTAGCTGAACTAAAAGAAACTGACTTTTGCTTCCGATTAAACCAGGAAACAAGTCATGACCCAAAACTGAAGTAGCACCCTAAGGTGCTTTTCCTGTCAGCAGCGCATCCTACCCAGTCTGAATCTGTGTAGCCAACCAAACTAAATCCATCTCCCCTGATATAGTATAGGCCAAAGTCCACTGTCCCAACAACATATCTCAAGATGTGTTTTTCCCCAACCATGTGAACACTCCTCGGCTCAACCATGTACTGGCTGAGTGTGTTCACGGCAAAACATATATTTGGTCTAGTGTTAACCAGATACATAAGTGAACCAATCAACTGCCTGTATGTTGTGGCATCCACCAATTGGCTATCTGAAGCACTAAGCTTCTTCCAGTTGGTGATCATAGGTGTAGACATAGGTCTGCAGTCCTCCATCTGAAATCTTCTCAGAATATCTATTGTATACTTCCCCTGCCCGAGAAATATGTGACCCTCCTCCTGCCATACCTCCATACCCATAAAGTAGTGCATCAATCTGATATCACTCATCTCAAACTCTAATGCAAGTCCTAGCTTGCACTTAGCTATGAGATCCTTGGCTCCAGTAATGAATAGATCATCCACATACAAAATGAGAATGAGCGTTTCCTCACCCCTAATGATGAAATAGAGGTTTGGATCATCATCGCTCTTCTCAAATCCCATCTGAAGCAAATTAGTATCAATCCATGAATACCAAGCTCAGGGAGCTTGCTTCAGTCCATATAGTGCCTTTGTCAGAAGGCACACATGAGTCTCCTTGTCACTCACCTCAAAACCCTGTGGTTGTTCTATGTACACATCCCCCTCAATAAAGCCATTCATAAATGTGTTTTTCACATCCATCTAATGAATGTGCTAACCCATCTCTACTGTTATGGCAATGATAGTCCTGATAGAAGTGTATCTTGCAACTGGTGCAGAAGTCTCATCATAGTCGACTCCCTCAATCTGTGAGAAGCCTCGTGCCACAAAACAAGCCTTGTGTTTCTCCACGCTGCCATCTGCAACAATATTGGTCTTGTACAACCACCTGGAAGTCACAACTGACTTCCCCACTAGCCTTGGAACCACATCCTAGACATCATTGCACACAATGGAGTCATACTCCTCGACCATGGCCTCTCTCCAGACCCAATGATCCACTGCTTGCACAAAATTATGTGGCTCAGTATCCCTGATACTCATCACAAGTGATAAGTATGCTCCCAATCTAATTGGTGGCCTCCTCTCTCTAATCTGGCTCTTGGGCTCCCCTACATTCTCCCTAGCCTCCTTCAGGGTCTCTTGAAACCATCTAGTTCTCCTCTTCCTTGAAGTGGTCAATGGAGAAATAAGGTCTCTCTGCCCAAGAGTAATGACCTTAGGACTTGCCTCAACACTCTGCGATCCTGAAGTCTGTACTCCCTCTAAAGTATGTGCCCCATCTGACTGAACTTGCTCTGACTATGACCCTAAAATTGTGCATGGTGACCCTGTCACTCCTGATACTGGTGTACCTAACTATTGAGGCCATGCTCCCTCTGAGACTGCAACTGGAAACTCTACATCATCCTCAACTCCAACTCTCGACTCAAGAGATCTCGCAAAATCCCTATCCTCCTCAAATATAACATCTCTTCTCACCACCACTTTCCTAAGTGGTGGAATGTAGATGTGATAGGCTTTTGACACCTCTGAGTATCCAACTAGAATCCCCTGCTGGGTTGTGGGGTCTAGCTTTGTCCTCCTCTCCGAGGGGACATGAGAGAAAGTCAAACATCCAAAGATCCTGATATGCTCGACATCAGGCCTCCTATCAGTGAAGGGATCCTTAGGATTCATCTTCCCCAAAATCCTATGGGGGCTCCTATTCTATAGATAAACTGCAGTAGCACATTCCTCTGCCCACAAATACAAAGGAAAACTCAGATCATGCAGCATGGATCTCGCTGCACCGACAATAGCCCGGTTCTTCCTCTCAACAACCTTGTTCTGCTGGGGGTTGTAAGGTAGATCATCTGTCTCCTAATGCCATGATGTGCACAAAATTCTACAAACTGTCTCGAGGAATACTCTCCCCCATTATTTGACCCTAAGACTTTGATCCCCTTTCCCAACTGGTTCTCCACAAGAGCTTTGAACTCTTGGAACCGTGCGAAGACCTCACTCTTGGCCTTCAAGAAATAGATCCAAGTCTTCCTCGAGTAGTCATCAATAAATGTGAGATAATACTCATAACCACTGAAGGACTTCTGAGTCATGGGCCCACACACATCCATGTGTACTAAATCCAGTATCCCATCTGACCTGCTATCACTACTGGGGAAGGATGCCTTGGTAAACTTGCCAAGCACACACCCTCTGAAAACATCCTGATGCTCTATGTTGATCTGTGGCACTCTAGTCACAACCTCTCTCAGCCCTCCAAGAGCCCCATGATGTAGGTGGGCCATCCTATGATGCCATAACTTACACAACTGTCTGTTGCTGTCGCTACTAGCCACCAATGCAAGAAGTGGTTGAAAAAGTAATCTGTACAGATCCCCATCTCTCACTCCAATCACCTGTCCTAAGTCTAGTGAAGACCCTCAAGGATGAATCAGTACCTCGGTGCCTCTGAATGTAACCTCAAGACCTCTATCCTGGAGGGTGGAAACTGAAATCAAGTTCTTCTTCATCTCAGGGATGAAAAGAACATCAGTAAATGATATAGGTGGCAAGTTCTCTCTCCTAAAAGCAACTATGCCAATCCCAGCAACTGTGACTACTCTGTCATCTCTAAGAGAAATATCTATCCTGACCTCAGTGCCTCTGAGATCAGAAAAATGCTCTCGAACTCCAATCATGTGGCTTGATGCCCCACTATCAACATACCAGATACATGGTGATGACTCAACCGAGCTACAACATATATGAAAATCACACTTTCTCTGAAACTGAGTCTGAAAGTTTGCCTCCTCTGCTGTAGCCGTTGTACCACCCTTCTTCTTCTTTCTATTTAGACACTGTCCAGCATAGTGCCCGAACTCCTTACAAACAAAGCACTTCACTTTGCTCATATCTCTACCCTGATCACTGCCCTGACCACTGTTTCTCTTTGCTCCTCCACTCCTCTATGGCTGGCCCTCAGTCTTGGGACCTTGCTGACCACCTCATTCGGCCTTCTTCTTTCCCTTTTCCCAAAGATAAAGATCCTCCTCATCCAGACCAGTCTACTGTTGTTGCTGTTGCCTCTATCCAGAAACCTCTAATGCTGATCTGATCTCCTCCTGGACGAAGTCATCCCACATCCTCTCCCATGCAGGCAATACCTCTCTGGAAACTATGCCACGTAAAAATGGACCCCACGGTTTGGTGAAGCTATTCAAATCTTGCCTCACCAAAGAGTTGGGTTCAACAACCTCACCAACGGCTCCAAGCTTGTCTCTGATATGAGTGTCTCTACCAAGGAATGAAGTCATTGACTCATCCTTGAGCATGCAAATGCCCCTGAGTCAGTCATGAAGAACCATCTTCCGATTCTCATTTGAGCTCTCATATAGTTTGCATAAATATGCCCACATCTCATATGCATGAGCCTTCCCCATCAAATGGGGTATAATGTGATCCCAGACTGTATTAGAAATAGTCCTCTTTGCCTTGTTGTTCCTTTTCCTGAACTCTGCCACCAAGATGGGAGCAGTGATAGGAATGGGGGGAATAACTTCCTCGAATATATCCCATAGCTCGAGGTCCTCCAAGACAAAGATCATCCTCACCTTCCAAGATTACCAATTGCTAGTCCCAGCTATCCTGTCCTCAACTCGCATCTGAGATGCTGAGATCACTGCCAATCTTCCAATCCCCAACTGATTCTCTCTCTGCCAAGGATAAAACTGTCTCAC
Organism: Picea glauca; assembly: GCA_000966675.3. Taxonomy (NCBI): domain Eukaryota; kingdom Viridiplantae; phylum Streptophyta; class Pinopsida; order Pinales; family Pinaceae; genus Picea; species Picea glauca. The sequence continues at coordinate 1,015,917 of JZKD02S2220521.1, read as the reverse complement.
TCCTATCCCCACAGGTGTGAAAAGAGACAATGTAATCTAACCTCACTCCCAACAAAATGGGTGTGAAAAGAGGTCACAAAAATCAGCCTCACTCCTACTACGTAGGTGTAAAAAGAGACTGATCTCAAGGTGTCCAAACTGCCCAAAAATCCTCTAAAAAATTCTGCCCTCTAACAACCACTAAATGAGTCAATGTCTGTCCTCAAAATCTTCCAGAAAGAAGTATATGGCAACCACTCAATATGCTGTCCCAACTATCCCAAAAATCAGCCACCGAAGCTCTGATACCATGTGAAAATTATAGGTCCTATCAACTTTCCTTCTTGTTCTGTCTTTGACCAAAGGAAGGCTCTAAGTTTCACTATCTTCTTGTTTAGTTTTCTGTTGTTTTATAACAGCCAACAGTTCAAATACTTTCAAGCTGATTTGTTACGGTTATGTTCTCAATTTGGGTGCTCTAGCATGTCATTTTTCTCATAAAAATTAATACATGCAACTTAAATAAACATAAAACACCTAATACATCATTTATTGCTGATTATGAACATATCTAAGAACTAATATCATGCATTTGTAGACACAGGTACTTTTGGTGAACATGACCCTGGACAAAACCCCCTTGGGGAAAACCAGTTTGAGATCTATGTGTATATATGAAGAAAGAAAATGAAGGGTTACAATAAACACAATACAAGATAGAACCTGATACAATGGAAACTCCAACAGAGAATATATACAAGCTCAAAACCACAAAATGCGCCCCAGAATGGTGCGCCCCTCATGCAAACTACCAGACCCATGAATTTGCTCCAACTACCAACTGTGATGTTAGATCTGAAAACCCCTCCACGGGAATGAAGCTCCAGTAGATGTCCTCACTCTGCAACTGACCTCACTGCAATATGATGGCTAGATATCCTACCAGGAATGAATCAGCCTACCAAGCTAATGCGCCCCTCTCTGAAGTAGAATAGCTCCAGTAAATAAATGAAGCAAGCTGCTCCAAGCCTCCCACAAGGAATGCTAGTGGCCTCCCTCAAGAATCCTCATGCAACTGATCTCATCTCCATAACTCAAGTTCTCCTCTCACAACAAGAAAAACTCTCCATGAAGAATGTGCCCTCCTTAGACCCTTTACGCCCTCTTAGACCTCAATTAGGAAACCTAGAAATGACTGGTGAAGATTCAATCTAATCAATGGTTGAGACCCACTTTTGGTTTAAGTTTGCTAAGTCCACTTATGTCTCCAAATTCACCCCTTTGTGAATTAATAATCACTTTATGCCAAAAGTGACCAAATTTCACTTTAACCAAAGTCAAAGTGAAAATAGACAGAAGTACAAGGTACAAAGTGTCATGTCCTTCCCTCATGTGCTAAGGAGGTCAAAAGCACATGGGGAACACCTCCCAAGGTACAAATCTCAATAGGAAGGACATATCTATGGATTTTATTAAAGGCTTACCCAAATCGGGAAATAAATCAGTCATCATGGTGGTTGTTGATCGCCTTTCCAAGTATGCTCATTTCTGAGCTCTTCAACACCCATTTACAGCATCCATGGTGGCTCAAATTTTCATGGATCAGGTCTTCAAGCTTCATGGCATGCCACACTCTATTGTTTCTAATTGCGACCCAACTTTCACAAGCAATTTTTGGAAAGAATTGTTCAAGCTACAAGGCACCCAATTGCATCTCAGTACAGCTTATCATCCCTAGACTGATGGTCAAATAGAAGTTGTCAACAAGTGTTTGGAAACATATTTGAGGTTTTTTTCCTTGGAAAAGAAAAATCAGTGGACTCAATGGTTACCCCTAGCTGAATGGTGGTACAACACTTCATACCATACAACTACATGCGTGACTCTTTTTGAAGTGGTATATGGATAGAAGCCACCTTCAGTTCTCTCATACTTACCTGGTGTCTCAAAGGTCCAGGTGGTTTACCAAACACTTACAGTTTGAGAGGCTATGCTCCGTACCCTCAAAGAGAATTTGGTCATGGCATAGAATTGCATGAAGCAACAAGCATATCAAGGTCACTCTAAACTTCAATTTGAAGAAGCGGATCGGGTGTTTCTTCGCCTGCAACCTTACAAGAAGAATTCCCTCAAGGCCAAGCATTGTCAGAAGCTAGCGCCCAAATTGTATGGTCCTTATACAATTCTCAAGCATGTGGGACAGGTGGCCTATCAGTTAGCTTTGCCCAGTCATTTGAAGCTACATCCTATTTTTCATGTTTCCTTCTTAAAGAAGGTGATCGGAACTAAGTGCCAAATTCAAACCAACGTTCCCACATTATCCAAAGAAGGATCCACTTGGCTACATCTACAAGCAATTTTGGACCAGTGTGAGCGTCACCTACGTCATAGAACCATCAAGGAAGTCTTAATCCAATGGAAATATACAACTCCAACATATGCCACTTGGGAACCAGCTACCATTCTGCAACAATTTCCACATCTCAAGCCTTGAGGACAAGGCTATTTTTAAGGGGGAGGACATTTTAGGGTCCTAACCCGCACATAGGTAGAAAAATATATTTGTATTTAATAAAGGTCAATATTAATAAGGCCTTGCAATAAAATAGAATAAGTCGGATGTAAGAAGACCTAATAGAATCTTTCACTTCTAGAAGGATCTTTCTCTAGATGCTTCTTTTGATAGACATATTTAGTATAAATAAGAGTCGAGGGTATGAGAACCCTAGCTTGTATATTATTGTAATAGAGGTCTGCTCAACTGGAGGTTTCTTGCTTGAAGAGGCTCGTGAACATTTCTTTCAGAATCAAAGCGTTATTTATGTTGTTATTCTTATATCATTTCAGTGCTATTGTGGTGAATGTTTTGGTTATATTGTTGTTATTCTTCCCTTTCTAGCATTTTATTTATGTTCTGCATACATTTTATATCTGGTATATTACAATATTGAGAATAGGATTATGGTGGCAAAAAGTCCATAAAAATGCAAAGGAATATTGCCATAAATTTGATTTCTATCATAGGGTTGGAAAACCCAACAGAAGGAATGAGATTCCCCTAAGACAACAAGTTACTATGCAGGTGTTTGAAAAATGGGAAATAGACTTCGTTGGACCTATTAATCCACCAGTAAATAGGTCAGGATCTATATATATCATTATCGTCACTGAATAATTAACGAGATGGGAAGAAGCAACACCAATCAAGGACTTTAGCATAGAGACAACATCACACTTCCTATTTGAGAAAGTGATCACTAGATTTGGATTTTCCAAGATTTTGATGAGTGACCAAGGCACTCATTTTATTAATAATACCATAATGGATATGAATAAGGAGTTTGAATTCTATGACCAAAATAGTACACCATATCATCCTCAAGAAAATGGAACAGTAGAAGCTTTAAATAAAATTTTGAAAAATGCATTGAATAAGATCTTCAATGTTAACATGGATGATTGGGACTTAAAAATACCAACATTATTATGGGTTGTTGGATGCAGACTGAATCATAAATAAAGGCTATTTTTTGAGGAGAAACATGCAAGAGGAAAATGACATCTGGAAGGAAAAGCAGCACACGTGCATGCATGGAAGACCTAATGACGATAGGGTTATGGTTTTTGTAATGTATTGTAATGTATGGTGAGTCGCATATATAAATAAGTAGTACTTAGAGGAAAAAAATAAGAGAAAAAGGGGAAGAGAGGAGAGAACCAGAGGGACAAAAAGGAAGAGAATTGTAAGAAATATATGAGTCATTAAGTTGGTGATCTAGAGAAGTAATGAGTGACTCTATCCCACCGGTTAGATTGCAGGTTAAGGAGCCTGGTGTGATCTAGTCAGCCTCATAGGGATCGAATGTTGAAGGAAAATCTCCCTGCATACAGGTAGATCTCCTCAAAGATATAGACTCTTAACTCTAAGATAGACTGTGCTTATCATGGTCACTAACTTCCTTTTAGATCTAGGTAAACTAGTGTGTGAGAAGGAAGGAGAAAAGAAGTACCTTTTACCGGTGTTTTTCCCTGCACGCTCCGAGTTGAGCTCCAATATTTCGCTCCTCAATAATCCCTGTAGACAAACAAAGTACGACTACTTCCTACTCTATCAAGATTAGCCCAAAATAGGTCTATCTACTAAAGGGACAAATTCATGTGAGATTGAATGCGAATTAGAAAGAAATAGGCCACGCAAATTATATTAATGAGGACAAAACATTACTTATAGCCATAGATGAATTGCAACAGTTTCGTCAAGTCCTCCTTGTCTATCCCTTGCTCAAAATATCCACGATCCGAATGATGATAGCTTCACCAATTTCTCCCTATGAAATCATAGGTCTCTTGCTTCCAAAATATCTCTGTTCCAGCACCACTTATAAGATCATAAGTTTGGTGTGATTCTCCCTTTTCAGTCCCCTTTAACCATGAGAGAGATTTCTTATATAGCCTTGGAAAGGCTCAACAACTTGAGATATATTTGGGGTGAGTTGAGGATTTTCCTCCTCCAGTTAGAGATCTTCCCTAAGATCATGGCTTGATTGAGGATTCGAACTCAACCGCCTTCTAAGAATGAAAAGATCCTTCCCCCATTCATCTCAACAACTTAACTACTACCCAGAATAGGCAGTGCTCTCTCAAAAGGGCCATCAGAGAACTGTAGCGCTACATAGTAGTGTTTAGGGGAGCACCAACACTCCTAAAGGTAGGAGCGCTCTTGCAAAAGGGTTGATGCAGCACTATAATGCTCCGTAATGGCTTATGGGGGGGCACCAACACTCCTGAGATAGTTATAGGAGAGCGCTCCCCTCCAAAAACTTAGTTTTTTGAGTGTTTTCAGATGGAAAAAGGTTCATGAGCCCAGTTAAAATTTCCTCCTCTTCCAAAGAAAATATTTGAGGTATTTCAAGTGTCCTTCTCATGTCGTTATAGGCACAACATAGGCATCATGGCAGTGTGATTTCTTTGACACTTACGACACTTGTAACCAAAATGTGACACTTGCGACACTTATAATGACGACACTTATGACACTATCGAAGTGAGTAATTTCGATGTGTAACAGATTTCCCCCCAAAGTATGAAGTTAGAAGACATGAACTGATAACTAAAATGCTTTGTAGACTTTCAAGCAAGGGTATAGACGCAGAGAACCTGACAAAAATTGCACACAAACATCAAACAAATATTATGACATGTTTCAATCCCAAGGCAGACATACCTATGCTTGGGTGATAAAGACTTGCAAGGTATGGCCTCCATCAAATCACTGTGGATCCATAATTGTATTGATAAAAAGGTATAGCCACTGAAAATACACCATGGATCTATACTCCCATGACCTGAATTGATCGTAGCCATGGATAATACACAATGGATCTACAAGATGACAAGACATAGCCATGACCAATACAAAGTGGATCTATGTAATAGTTTATGTGTTATTTGTTCAAGAGAAACTCCATCGCAACCCGGGCAAAGTACATATCAAAGTGATCATTCAACCCAGGGTCTTCTTACCGATCCCGATGTAGTACGAATCTAACCATGTGAATAGATGTCTCGATGTCGAACATGGAAGAAACCACTTGATTACCGATCAATGATGTAAACCGTTAACAAGCGCGAGGGAGATCACCATTAATGTCAATGATTCCCAAGGCACTCTAGTACATTCTAACGAACATGGATGGATGAGCTGAAGTCAAACATCCGTGGAATCATCCGATCAGAGGTCAATGATGTAAACCCACTGTTGAATGTGAGGAGGCCTGCCATTGAGGCATGCAGGTCCCAAAGTACTAACTGGTTTCTAAGTCTAGTTCCTGGATAATGTGTTGAATTCGATAGGAATAGGCTCGTCGAAAGAGGGCCTTGATGTATCCCCCATCAACGACACGAAACTGACATAGAGATGTAATTGGTAGATCAAATGAACATGGACTGACATGGGTATTGAGACAAGATATTTGTGATGGATGACTCTCGAGGCAGATACTTCCCTTGAACACTAAGGCACAACAACAGAAATGTGACATGGAACAAAACACGATAATGTAGTGGATACTGTGACTTTCGCCGGGTGACCCAAAGGAGTGAAAGAAACTCAAAGGATTGGCTCAGTGCAGAGGTTCAACGGATTAAGATGTGCACGAAGACAAAGTGTTGTGTTAAAGGGCGACTCTAAGAGTTACTTGGTAATGTCCTCAAAAAACTGCTTGGCTTGCTTCTTTCAATTTTTTCCCCCATCCATATAGACGAGTACCTCTTTTTAATTTAACGAGCTCGAGGAGGATAACACATGCTCGATAAAACTCACCTTCGGTAAGTTCCTCTTCCTTTTTTTAATGAACGGGAAGAAGTAAGGATTCGATCCCATATGGGCCTGTCGATGTTTTGTTTAGTGAGTCCAAATACAGAAAACTCAAAGGTTTTTCATGATTATAGAGTCTGGAAAAACACTTAAAAGAGAACTCTCTCAGTTCCTTTTTCGTAAAGTAGTCTGACGAGACCGAAAAAGAGATAAACTATCGCTCAATAGACATTTTCTTCAAATACTTTAATGAGCGTGAAGGGAACAAGGTCACTCGGTAATCTTTTCATCTTTAGAGAGTTTGAAAAGAACTTAAAGATGACTCCAGTGTTGTCCTTTTCTGTAATGTTGGTCTCGCGAGATCGAAAAAAAGATAAATTATCACTCGAAAGACACCCTTTCAGACCATTTAATGAGTGGGAAAGGAAGTAAGATCACTCGGCAATATTTTCATGTTTAGAGAGTCTGAAAAGGGCTTAAAGGAGACTCCAGGGGGTTCCTTTTTCGTGTATCCATACAGGTCTCAAAAAGAGCTAAATTCTACCTGGATGCATTCTCATGTATTTACGAGCACGAGAAAGAACAATGACTAAGCTCGGTATGCCCCCAGCTTGAAAGCTAGTGGCTTAACTCCAGAAAGATCATCAAATCTTGGAGACATTCCCTCCAAGCTTCGATTCATTCACCGGCTCTGAGGTCGTCACCAATTTCTCTAGTAGATGAGAAAAATGAGAAGGGTGGATGAAAAGAAGGTTCAAGAGAGGTGACTATTTCATTTTTTAATGAGCTTGACACAGGAAAAGAACTATACTCAGGACATTTGTTTCATTTTTTAACGAGCTTTCCATAGAGAAGAGAAATTATGCTCGTAGTTTCGTCCGGATCATGGCTTCCAAGAGGATAATGCTCTGGAAGGGTACCATGTCAAAGGATAAAACGTAGTCATGGCCTCCAGGAGATCTTCGCTAGATGGAAGATAATCACTCGAGAAGGAACACATGTCGAGGGTCGCGATAGGAGTAAAGAGATTAGGCTCCAATAATCCTACCAAAGAAATCACTATGTCCACTACTGTATCCAAATTGTCGGAAGTTAAAAGCATGGGAGATGATGAAAAATCAACACCAGGAGGGGAGATAGACGATATATCTGCCCAAATTTCTTCATGAGGGGGAAGAAATGAGGATCGGTGACAGTTATTATCCCGAGGTAACTTGTCAATGCGAAACATTTTCGGAAGAGATTCATCCAAACGAAAAGTTGAGGAAATGTAGTCGATCGCAGACAACAAGGAACTCAACCATGATGGCATCGAGGAACTGTCCAGTGCCAATAGATGTTGGTCATCTAATGAGGGAGAAGTGGATGAGAAAGAAATGTATGATGTTTCAGCTGGACTAAGTGGCACAGTGTCACTTAGTGCATCGAATTCCAAAGGACAAGGTACAATCCAAGGGTCAGATGATGCCAAAGATTGGTAAGCCGCGGTTGAAATCATATCGACGGTGGAAATATGATGTGTAGTCGGTGGACGTGGTGTAGGGAAGGTACCCGTGAGGCTAGAATATTTCAGTAAGCCAACACCAATGCTTTCATACGTGATCTTGTGATCTCCCAAGAAAGGAATATTGTTGGTAGCAGGAGCACGAGCATCATTCATGTAGAAATCCAATTGATCAACAATGACAATTTTTCTCTGATGAGGAAATTGGACACATCGGAAAACTGACGAGGCAATGGCAGTCATGGAATAAAACCAACTTCTTCCAAGTAACAAATTGTAATCGAGGGGAGAATCGACCACCTCGACATCAACAGTAACAGTTTTTCCACCCAATTGGATGGGCAGGGATTGTAAAAGCCCATGGGGATGAAAACCTCGCCCATCGAAGGCACGTAACATCGTTGGGGATTTGTTGAGTGCTGGTGATTTTAAACCTTTCCAACACGCTAAAGACATGACACAAGTTGAGGCTCCCTCATCTAGAATAGTTCAATGGATTTGTTTATTGTGAACAACAACATCAACTTGGAAAGAAAGTTGGTGGGAGAGTCGAGATGCATAATAATCCAGGTTAAACATGATCTGATTGGACGACTCAGGATCAACATCACCAAGAGTGGTCAAGAGCCTTCTACGTTGACTGGGGCAGTGCTGTATAACTTCTAACGCAGACATAGTACATGGTACTTGATCCAAATCTTCAACAATGTTATAGTTTTGGGCAGCACATGAACTAGGATTAAAGGTAGCTTTGCGGATAGTTCTCTTAGGAGGGCGTAAGATAGAGTCGAACGTGGGTTTTTAAATCTTAAGTGGTCTAGATGGAGGATTAACCGATGGAAGACTAACAGAGGATGATGATGGATCCGGTAAAGTGTCGGTACCATTAGTGTCTTTTCCTTTGTCAGGGTTACCTGGTGTGTCGTAGGTATTAGAGCAAGTGGTCAAATTGATCCCATTAAACATATAAATATGTGCACTCGACGAGACTTCATCATTAGGATCGCTAGAACTTCCCCCAGGAGAGGGGGTTTGAGCAACCATGGATTGTTGCTGTGGAAAAGGTTAAGTAAGCACAGCGGGTTGTGACTTCCCTTGGAACAGTTTGGCCACTTCATTGTGAAGTGGACAATCTCGAGTGTAGTGATCGTCACCACAAATGATACACAGGAATTTCAATTTCCACTGTGATTTCTTTTCGGTAGCAGGTGTTTTATTTTTTGGTTGTTCATTATTATTTTTTGATTTATTCTTTGTCTTCTTCTTACCACCGGATTGTTGTGAAGGGGCATATTGAACTGCATTCACCTCAGAGATCTGAGTTTGGGGGGAGGCAGAGGAGGGTGTAGTTGATTTGGAAAGAGATTGAGTTTTGATGGAACTAATAACACCATCCACATGAGATGAGAATGATGGCTTAGAAGGATCGGTATTAGCTCGAGCAACATTCAGAAGAAAATCATACAAAGTACCAGATTGGGAATAAACCAAATCTAAGTACTGAGCCCGAGCGATGGCTTGTTCCTCTGTGACCACACCACCCATAGAGACATCACGAGCGATCAGGGATAACAGTGATTTAGTAAACCATTCTACCAAGAGCATGTCAGGGATGACTACCTTGATCAAGCTTCGTCGTCACCTCCACTCATGAATATGGTCAGAGATATGCACAGAGTTAGTTTGACGAAGGGAGGTCAAGAGTTCAGTACCTGTCTCATAGCGAATAGGCAGTTGAAAATGTGTGAGGAAAGACATGGCAAGGGAATTGAAGTCATGAAAAGAAGCACGTGGTAGTTCAATATACCACTTTGCTGCCGAACTAGTAAGCGTTAGCTGGAAAAGACGCAAACGTACAGAATCATCCATGAGGGAGTTTGATGAACACCACAGATGCAAAGTCATCACATGGTTGTTCGGATCTTCACCAGGGTTTCTGTCAAATTTTGGAATATCAAAAGGAAGCTTAGCTGGAATGACTAGCCAAACCGGTGAATGAGAAATAGGATCATTAGTTAACCGAGACAAGTCTAGGAGATCCAGAGTCGCAAGGAAAGGTAGTTGTCAGTTAATGTGCGAATGATACTGGTGTGGCATAAGAACACCAGTAGGACCATAGACTGGGTTAGGTGGATAGTTGTAACCAGTAGGTCCTCCTACATATGGTTGTTGCTAGCCAGGATGAGAAGGATTTGAGGGTGCATGAGAAGCATGGGCATAACCCGGTGGATTTTGAACATTATAGGCCGGGTGATTTATTTTCCTGCGAGGAGGATAAACATTTTGGCCTTGAGAAAGTTAAGGAGTAGATCCTGGAGGATGATACACATGAGACCCATGAGGAGGATAAGACTGTGGTCCCGGAGAACTCCAGGTGGTGTTTTGGATACCACCCGGATAAGATTACTCGTAAGGTGTTCCGGGAGGGACAAGATTGGATACTCCTCCTAGTGGGTTATTATACAAGTGCCCCCCAATGTGGAGTTGGGTAAAAGTTCCTCCTAAAGATACTCCCCAGGAATGTGAAGGGTTTCCAGCAAATGAGGGTTTCCCCCTTGCCAACGGTGGATGTATGACCGGGGTCTGACTGGAAAATGGAGGTTGCCCTCCAGGAGGAGCATGAACAGGGGGTTGTTCCCCAGGAGGGGTAGGCCTTCCATGGAAAGGTAGTCCTCCAGGAGTTAAAGGTATGTTGGATGGTGGTTTCCCTCCAGCCGGTTGTGTTTGGACGACAGTGGTCTGTGTTCTCGAGTGAGAAGATGTCCCAGTAGGATTATGTGGAACATGCAGAGCTGTAGAGTAAAAACTTGTAGAAACAGGGGTAGAGATTGAAGTGATTTGGGGAAGAGTAGAGGTGATGAGTCCAACATTGGGATGGACTTTTGCTGGTGTGGCAGTAGGATGAATGACCTGGTTGACTGGGTGACTCATGGTTTGACCGGATGGTCTTGTTTCACTAGGAGGGTCATGAGGAGGAAAGGGTTGTTGAATAGATTTGAAATGCTCATAGAGATCGTGTCCCGATGAAGTCCTCCATACAGAATGAGTAGGTGTGGGATTGGTTGCTACTGCGGTGCTCGGATGAACAGGAGTCCTATACTCATCACCAAAGAGTGGTTTTGTGGATCCCATATATGTTTCGGTAAAGATCCTCTCCGGTAATCGTGGGAATTCTTCGTCTATGACGTTCCCAAGGGAGTCTAAATGAACCAAAAGTGGTTTGAGAGGAGTTACCAACACAGGCGTGGTGGGATTTTAAACTATGTCCAAAGCATCTTTTGGGTTATCCAACGGGGGAGCAATAACATTTCGGCATCAGATGGATTTTCTACCTCTCTACGGTAGTTTTCTTCTGGAGGGTTAGGAGGTAAGGGTTGATAGCCTTCTGGAGGAAACCCTTACATCCTACGTGATCGACGAAGACCTTTATCATCTATGGGCTCAATTGTGGAGAATAACAGAACACACTGAAAATCTAGGGCCAACTAACAAAATGAAATAGCATGCACTAATAAAATCTAGGAATCAACCAAGCAGACAAAACTTCTCTCGATGACCGTACTAGTTGGTGATGAAATCCAACGTTGTGTGATCAAGTCGAGAAGGGGCTAGGATGAGGTGGAACAATTACAATGGTGACCTGCTTAATGGACTTATGCCTTGGTGCAAGCTTCCACGCAATAATTGTGGATTTACCCTCCAAGGAGCCTGAGTGAGTTTGACCAATGTCTGTTCTAGGTACAGTGAGAATTCCCTTCACCGTCACCTTGTGTAAGTACCTAAAGATTATGGCAACTAAAGACACCAATTCATAGTGAGTCCCTGGGTGGGTACATTTGACTGTCTGATCCAGAACGTATGGGCAGGATAACAAGTCCAAAATCAACTCGAAAGGCTCCCACACATAATTGTGGGTATACCTTCCAGTGACCCCTAGTATACGATCTGACCACTACAAACAGTCAAACCACAGAGGGATAATCTTCGTAATTCTCCTGAATGTGACCTCATGCATAACCCCTGTGTGAGAGGGGGATCCCAGAAAACCAATACGACAATTGGATTTGACTCTCCCTATCTCAGGATGCTAATGTTTGTTTTGGAAAATTTGGAGAGTTGTACTCACAGCCTAATCCAAAGTGCTAACCCTAGTCTACTATTAGTGGAAGATCCTAAAAACAAAAAATGTTCTAGATAGTTTTTAATTAGCGTTCGTTTTATAGTTGTTCTTTACTCAAAGGGTGTGCGAAAGTGAAACTAATGGAATGATGACTCAATGCCCAAAAGGATGCATAGAATATGATAAGAAATCGTTTCTTTTCAATGAATGCCTATTTAAGGGAAAGAGAAAGAGTCGTTTTCACTTTCAAACAATAATATGAAAATTCCTCAAACAATTAGTTCTCAATCGAATCCAATGCAATGCTAAACATTTTCAAAAAATGCCTTCTAATGTTCAAATCAAGCACTAAAATGTATCTTTTTCATTTGTATGTGAATGATGACTAATTCAATGCAAAAACTTCTCCTATCAACTACCTTTTTAGATCAAGGAGATTCATACAAGTATGATCAGATTTCACATATACAACACACACCCTCTTGCTGTGATTGAGACAAGAATCAAACAAAGAACAAAAAATAACAAAGAAAAATCAAAAAATTCGCACAAAAAATGAGGTGTTCGAAGAATAATGACCTCGAAAAAAAACCAAGTGATAAGAGTCACAGACTTCAGATGTCCTTCACTGGAGTTCCCGCTCAGTTGGATAGGAGAGAAGAAAATAGTGGATTGATTTCAAGCTCCCAACAACAAAAACTCAAAAATAATGAAGAAGGGCATACAATCTGAACCACAAGGTGTTTACTTCTCAGGAGGAAGCATGTCAAAGGTTAAAGGAAGAATCATTGAATCACAAAGAAGCTCAACAAGTAAAAAACAGGGTCTGGACCTCCAAAATTTGCAATTTTTGAAGAGATTTTGTGCAAAAAAGGGCTGGCACTCTGGTTTAAGGGACACTAGGGCATTATAACACTCTGTCCAGTAGCTTAAGGGAGCATTGGCACTCTGCTAACAAGGCAGGGGAGCGTTGGAGTCCTAAAGCTTAGAAAAAAGTCCAAAAAACCCAAAATTTCAATGGAATTTTTGCAGTCAAGCTGAGTGTGATGGAGTGAAGAGTAAATAAGCATATGAAATCAAACATATGAGGTGAATAAGGTATGAAAACAATCAAATGGAAAGACAAGGTCTAGAGGAAAAATCAAAACAAAGTTTCGATTCGATTCTCCCCAACGGAGTCGCCAATTTCTGTTGAAGGAAAATCTCCCTGTAGATAGGTAGATCTCCTCAAAGAGCTCGACTCTTAAATCTAAGACAAAAATTTCTTATCATGGTCAATAACTTCCTTTTAGATCTAGGTGGACTAGTGTGTGAGAAGGAAGGAGAAAATAAGTACCTTTTATCGGTGTTTGTCGCTGCACGCTCTGAGTTGAGCTCCAATATTTCACTCCTCGATAAGCCCTGTAGACAAACAAAGTATGACTACTTCCTACTCTATCAGATTAGTCCGAAATAGGTCTATCTACTAAAGAAACAAATTCAGGTGATATTGAACACGAATTAGAAAGAAACAGGCCAAACAAATTATATTAATGAGGACAAAACATTACTTACAGCCATAGATGAATTGCAACAGTTTCGTTGCAAGATACCAGATATATAAAATATGCAGAACAGAAACAAAATGCTAGAAATAACAGAGTAACAGTAAAATATCCAGCATAATATTCTCAATACACAGAAACGATATATGAAATAGCAACAGAAATAGCACTTGATTCAGATAGCAATGTTCAC
>JZKD02S2220521.1:978279-996943 GCA_000966675.3 Picea glauca | reverse complement strand
ATTAGGTCTTCTTACATCCGCCTTATTCTATTTTATTGAAAGGTCTTATTAATATTGACCTTTATTACATCCGAATACATTGATATAACTATGTGCGGGTTAGGACCTTAACATTCGTCAAGTCCTCCTTGTCTACCCCTTGCTCAAAAGATCCATGATCTGAATGATGATAGCTTCACCGATTTCTCCCTATGATATCATAGGTCTCTTTCTTCCAAAATATCTTTGTTCCAGCACCACTTATAAGATCATAAGTTTGGTGTGATTCTCCCTTTTCAGTCCCCTTTCACCATGAGAGAGCTTGCTTATATAGCCTTGGAAAGGCTCAACAACTTGAGATATCTTTGGGGTGAGTTGAGGATTTTCCTCCTTTATTTAGCAATCTTCCCTAAGATCATGTCTTTATTGAGGATTTGAACTCAACTACCTTCTAAGAATGAAAATATCCTTCCCCCATTCATCTTAACAACTTAACTACTGACCAGAATAGGCAACGCTCCCTCAAAAGAGCCATCAGAGAATTGTAGCACTACCTAGTAGTGTTTAGGTGCACAAACACAGATATTGCTCAGTCTCAGGTTGCACACACCTGAGTATTGAAGCCACCCATAAATATATCTCGAGTGAGACTGCACAGTGCACTCTGTGTACTGTGTTTCCTTTTGGGTTACCAAAGGGGTCGATAGTCTTTAAGGGATTTTGTTGGGAAGCTTCGTAGTTCTGAAATAGGGTCAATCTGTAATGGTCAATGAGAATCAAGACCAATAAGAGTAGATACACAAAAGGGAAAAACCAACAAATGGTTCTATTGCAATGGGATTGGAAGGTAATGGGATTGAGCAAATGAGATCTGTGGAAGAGGTGTCAAAAGAATACAGGATCAGATGACAAGAAGGTGAAAGAATGTGAATCTAAAAGGGGATGTTGATACCGTGGAATCCCATGAAGGTAGAGATAGAAATTTGGTTGAAGACAAAATATATAGAGTTTTCACAGAAATATAACAAAAACCCAAAGCTAACACCACGCAAATATCTAGACAAATGCGTATTCACCAACTTGCATGAAGTATTTTTCTGTGAGTTCCCACACATATTGCAGGAGTGGATCAAACGATTGAAAGACAACCATTCAATGAATCGGATCAGACAACTAGAATGTAATCTTGAAGAGATTTCCCAACTACAACGAGTTGATAATAATTTTACACGTGCAATAGAGTTCTGGCTAGACAACATTGTTGTCAGATTTATCACAAAATTTGCAGTAGATACAACAAAGTCATACAACGTAGATGAACAAGAATTATTGAATAGACCTCAAGGTAGATACATTAGATCATTATATACTTCCATTAATATATTTCTATATAACAAAGGTGTAATGACAATGGAGTCAGACAACTAAAATTCCCTGCGTGCATGGGGGAAGGGGGGGAGCACTGACAAGAGAAGGAGAAATGGAAGGGGAAGAGGATAAAGGAAATAAGGAGGGGGCCTTGGATCCAATTATGATGGATGAAGACCAGATCAAGAGGATCATAGAAACAACTGGAAATAAACATAGTGGAGTACCCTACCAATATAAGATGAACACCAAGAAGAGAGTTGTAGACACAAGGGAAGGCTTGGAAATTGACAAAGAGAAGGTAGAGGATCTTCAAGCTGTGGAAAATATTGAGGAAATCCTGTGCACAACATATGAAAGGAAGATGAGAGGTCCAAGAGTAGGAATAGAAGACAACAGTTATATCCATGTTAATGTTACTATGGAACCCATAAACCCATGTGCGACTAATACACCAACAGGAACACCGCCATTTAGACAACCGAATTTTGGGAGAAGGAAGATAGTGGGAAGTACATCTACACAAGGAAAAACAACTAGGGGTTCCAGTTCAGGAATCATTATTCAAGTATCTACACCATGTGGAGGTATTTGTTCAACATTCAGGATGGAAGGACACGATCCCACCATCAGGTTACTAGAATTTAAAGGAGAAGTGTCGGAGGACCTGGAGAAGAACATGTTCATCTGCGAAAAGATCTGGGAAGCGAAGTAGATCACAGACGAGGAAACTAAACTTTCACAATTATCTATAAAACTAAGAAATCACATACTAGATTGATACATGATTTTAGTTGCAAACAGTCTGCCAGGGACAACCAGAATGATTGGAGATATTAAGAAGGTGTTGATAAATGAGTTCTAGATGCCTAGTTCAGAGGATCAATACATGAATGAGATGATAGATATTAGACAGAAACTAAGAGAATCTATATGGGATATTGACCAAATATTCAAATGATTGAAAGGAATGATGAAATATGTCATAAAAAATATGCAACATAGGCATCTGTTTGTCAATTCACTATTACCACACTTGAAATATCCACTGCGACAATAGAAGTTTCAGACATGGGAAGAGGCTCTACAAAAATACCTACAACTGGAAGAGAGCCAATATCAGAAGACATATCCAACCATAGAGTATATCAAGGAGGATCTAAAGAAATTAACATTCCAGCCGAACCAGAACAAAAGTAAGGACAAAAGAGAAGTCATTTGGTGTACCACATGTTGGACAAAAGGACACCATAAGAACGGATGTTCAACATTCACGTAGTACATGGTAGCATGAATTCCAAACCCATTACCAACATGAGGACTCTAGTGCAAGATATTTAAGAAATAGGGTCGTGATCCATACCACTGTCCGATGATGAAAAATTACCAGATAGTACTGAAGAGATCATATTGCAACTTTTGAAAGTGAGTAGGCCATGATGACAAAGATTGTAGAACCATGGATGGGCACTATTACAACAGAATTTTACATTCACTTTCTCATTTGAGCATGAGAACCCCAACATAGATGCAACACCTAAACAAATTAGAGGGGTGATATTCATTAAGGAACTAGAAGTTGAACTTATGATATAAGAACAAAAACAAAACAGAAAGACAATGAAAGAACTACTGTCATGCTACCACGTGCAACAAGAAGCACCAGATGAAGATGACTCGCGTGATATTCAGATTGAGGAAATTGAAGGTGAGAGAGAAGTGGAAGGTCCACCTCTAGAATCAAAAGTGATTTTTGCACCAATCAAGGTGAAGAAATTCAACATTGGGACAGTTGAGAATCCCAAAATGGCTAGCATTGGAGAGTACTAGGATGAAGAAACAGTGGAAAGCATAACAGATTTACTGCGCGAGTACAACGACCTGTTTCGAACAATGTTCAAAGAAATGAAAGGAATAGCAGGATATCTAGGAGAAATGAAGATACCGTCAGAGTTGAGGCAAGACCAATCAGGAAACAACCATACAGACTAAACCCAATATATAAGTAGAAAGTTAAAGACTAAATCGATAGGATGTTGGAGGCTAGAATCATAGAACCTGTAGAAGAATCAGAATGGGTAAGCCCTATGGTAGTTCAGGATAAAAAGCAGGGAGGGATAAGAATATGTTTTGACCTGAGGAATTTGAATGATGTGTGCCTACATGACCCGTTCCCTACTCCTTTCATAGATGAGGTGTTGGATAACGTAGGAGGACAAGAAGCTTATTCATTCACCAATGGATTATCGGGGTACCATCAGATCAATATAGCATAGGGAGACCGATACAAGACCACTTTTTCCATGAAATGGGGATCCTATCATTTTACATTCATGTCGTTTGGACTAAAGAATGCACCAAAAATATTTTCCAGAGTAGTCATAGCTGCATTCAAATAATTCATCCACTAGTTCCTAGAATTATATCTGGATGATTGGATAGTATATAGTCTGTTGAAAGACCATGTAGAAGTCTTGTGGCTGATGTTAGAAAGATGCAGGCAGTGTCAGATATCATTAAAATTCAAGAAGTGCATCTTCGAAACACCTTTTGGAATACTATTGGGTCATATAGTATGCAAGAAAGGCTTTCTAGTATATCCTGCCAAGATTGTCGTAATTGTTAACCTTACACCAACAAAATAGTTCGCCAATTGAGAGCGACATTGGGACACACAGGATACTACAGGAAATTTATAAAGGGGTATGTGTATATCATTGTGCCAATGGAGAAATTTCTAAGGAAAGACACAAAGTTCCAGTGGAATGAGAACTGTCAACATGGTATGGATACCCTAAAAGAGAATATCGTAACCGCACCAATACTAGTATTCTCAGATTGGGAAAAGACATTCCACGTACATGTAGATGTATTGGCCATAGAACTAGGAGTTATTTTGATGCATCCAGGAAAAGGATAATTGGATCACCTGATAGAATTTGCTAGAAGAAAACTATCAGAATCGGAGCAGAACTACAACACCACAGGGAGGGAAGGCTTAGCTATGGTCTATGTGATTCAGAAGTTCAAGAATTATTTATTGGGAAAACATTTCAAGATGTTCACAAACCATTCAACACGCAATACCTTGTCAACAAGACAATGTTGGGGGGGGGGGAATTTGCATATGGTTATTTTTGTTCCAATATTTTGATTTTGAAGTGATATTCAAGCCAGGAAAGTTGAACACAAGACCTGATCACCTATCGAGGATAACTAATGGGGAGGAACCTATGAATCTAGAGGACAAATTTCTGGACACAAAGTTATTTTCAGTCCAGATAGTCGATGAATACTTCACAAGCATCATCTAGTTCTTGAGTCCAGGGACTATGCCACAAGAATTCAACACTGTGCAGAAGAAAAAATTGGTAGTCAAGGTTGCAAATTACCAATTGATTGCAGGACACTTATACAAAATGGGTGCAGATAGAATCTTGAGAAGATATGTGTTAGAGCATGAAAGACCCAGGATTCTAGAAGAAACCCATGAGGGAATAGCAGGAGGACATTATGCAGGCAAAGCTACTGGGCATAAGGTATCGCGCGCAAGACTATGGTGGTTGGCCATTCATAGAGACTCAAAAGACTACTGTCAAAAATGCGACGTATGTCAAAGGGTTGGGAAATCGAACAGAAGGGATGATTTTCCTCTGAGACCACAAGTAACCTTGCAAGTATTCGACAAATGGGAAATATATTTTGTGGGACCAATTAACCCACCAACAAAAAGGGCAGGAGAAAGGTATATTATTATCGTGACATAATACTTAACAAGATGGGCAAAAGAAACACCAGTAAAATATTGCAGGGCAAAGACAACAACAAACTTCTTGTTGGAGAATTTGATCACTAGATTTGAATGCCCAAGGATTTTTATGAGTGACCAAGGCACTCACTTCATTAACAACACTATTAAGGCTATGACTGAAGAATTTGAAGTTTTTCATCAAAAGAGTACACTATATCATCCTCAAGAAAATGGAACAGTGGAAGCCTTTAATAAGATCCTTGAAATGCACTGACAAAGATCTACAATGTTAATAGGGACGATTGGGACTTGAAGATACCAGCAATACTATGGGCATACAGAACTACATGCAAAAAGTTTACATGACATACACCATTATGATTGGTGTATGGACAAGAAGCAGTGGTGCCATTAGAATTTATAGTCCCTAGTCTGTGCATAGCAGGAATTACAAACATGACAGAGTGAGGCATAGTATAGGAAATGCTAAATCAACTGAGGATCATGGAGGAAGACATGATTCTAGCAGGTTTCCACCAAGAAGTCCAAAAATCAAGGGACAAAGCTTGGCATGACAGACATATCAAGCAAAAGAATTTTAAGGAAGGAAACTTAGTCTTGGTGTATGACATCAAATCCCTTCAACATCCAGGAAAAATCAGAATGCATTGGTTAGGACCATATGAAGTAAATACTGTCACCAATGGGGGATTTGTACAATTGAACGATTTAAGAGAAACAAAAATAAGAGGGGTGATCAATGGGAGTCGACTGAAGCTGTATAGGGAAATTCGACCTCCTAGCACTTAAAAAAACACACACACAGAAGAGTTATCGTGCCAGACATCAAAAGAGAGCCACACAGGAGTAGTGCACCTAAACGAGAATGATCATGTGCACTCAACAAACACTAGCACAAAGGAGAAAAGACCAATGGTCACTACAAAGAGGGAAACAATGGGAAGGAAAAAATAGCGGGAAAGATAGATATGGAAAATAACCGCCAATGGACAATGACTCTAAAACTTAAATAACAAAAAGGTTGACAGGACACTGCATTAATCATGCCAGTTGGTGATGGAAAGGGAATTCAATAGAAAGTACACAGGAAGCATCGGTTCAATTAAAACACAAATTGGGTAACGTCTCCTAGAAGTTGCACATGATACCTATATAAGCTAGTACACGGGATTGGGGAGGTTATTGAGGAATTAAGAAAAGCATAGAGCAATAGAGTATACAGATCTAAGAGAAATAGAGTATACAAAGCTGAGAGAAAAGTTTTCATAGGTTACAGAGGCCACTACGTTCGGTGGATAACAAAATTAACACCATTGCACCACCGAAACAGGGAGAACCGAACCAGACCAGAATATGACCCCCAAAAAACCCCATATACCCACCACAAGCACAGGGAAGTGAACAACAACCACTTCAACCTCTAGCAAACAACACCAGTGGGCATGGATATGGATGTACCAAAAAGGGGACAGGCACAATAGGCTGAGGATTCAGGTAATCATTCACACCCTGGAAACCTTGAAGAAGGCCCGATATTTAATGGGACAGTTCCAAACCAGGAAGAAATGACCACACAAAAAGTTCACACACAACCACGCCAGAACAACCATAGGAGGTCACAGTGGAAGATGTCATTGGCCGACCAAATGAGTATGCAGAAGAGAGAACAATGGAGGCTATAACCTCGAGTTATCCACCACAATGAAAGGGAAAACAACCAGTACCAAGGTCACCGCGCATGTAGGCTGCTACATCCATTGTCTTGTCGTGCATTTCAGAAGGGGTACGTATAGGAGGCAATATGTTAGGCCACATGGAGAAATTGAGGTACTCAGACCATGACGTGATGGAAATGGACAATTTCCCAGAGTTCGCCAAGAAATTTTACCTACAGACTGTGAGTATAAGACCCATTCTCAAACCAATTAACCAACTAGTCCATTGGGCAACCAGACTAGCCAAAAAAGAGATTCCAGGCATGTTGGACATACCACACTTTGGGAGGGTCCAATACGCAAACAACTGCATCAAAAAGTTGAAGGAAGTTACCCATGGAGGAAACATGTGGCTGGAATAGATCATCTCAATAGACATAGAGTTGATTTCATACATCACAAGGCTTCCATCACGGGGGGAGGACCCTGTGCAGTTCCTTGAGGACAAGATGAAGGAGAAAGAACGGGAAGAGGAAATGAAGAAGAAGTATGTTACCAAAAGGGGGTCGCACAGAATCATAATCAATCATATTAGTGATGCAACAACAAGAATGGAAATGAAAGTTATGGAATGAAAATTACTCAGGAAATGCCACAATGAGGAAGTCCCTGTTGGGGTTGTTCCTGGAAGACTGCAAGGACATGCAGGACCTAGGGACAAAATTTCACTATTCATGGCTACTCATCCCAGTCGCCTTGATTGGATGGAAGGAGAATAAGTATTCATTCTTTTCCACAAGACCCAATCTTTCCACGTAGCATGATACCTATCGCTGGGGTGCGCTTCAGACCCCAAGAACATAAAGGAAAACACAACCATATTTGAAGGATATTATAATGACCTACAGGAGAACATCGCCAATACTTGGTGGATCACACAAGAAGTGGTTGCATAGTATAAAGGCATAGCCAACTTCAAAGAGATGAGGCATACAATGTGGATCCAAGAACATAAGGATCTTGACAATCAATGGCTACAACTGCAATATTGCATCAAGGAGGTAGACATAGAGATGGCCATCAAAGATTGGGATGATGACTAGAGGATTCCAATCCTGAATCAAGAAATGCCCGTAGGAATGGAGGAGTGGGTAGGATAGGGACAGACACCTACCGAAGAGATAACAGTGCCCAAGAAGCCAAGGATAGGTCAGAACAAGGTGAAATAGAAAAAATGGGGGGCGTCCAAGAAAGGAACCCAGACAAGGAAAAATAACAACACACAGACGCCACAGGTACATGAGAAATAGACTGAGATAACATAGGGAACCACATCAAGTGCTACTCAACAAGAGAAAATCTAGACCAAGAGGCCAATCATCCAAATAGGGGGTGTGTGTAAGAAATCTAAGGTGCACAGAACGCCCCCAAAATACATGATCACGGAGGATGATGGAGACATGGTGGCCCAAATGGTCGAGGATCGCATGATAGAGGATTTTGACAATGCTTTGTGCCAAAGGGACAAGATTGAGGAGGAGGTGGAATATATGTAGCAACTCCTCCAACAACTCAGAGAATAACATAGGGATGATAACATCGTAGGAATAGTCCCATCAACATCACAGACAAGAGGCGAAGCTGCATCAAGCGAGCAGAACAGGATCCAGACAATACCATAGCCGAGATCAACATTTCATGTCATACCCAACATGTTGCGAATGGATGAAATCATGGGGCAGACACCCCTGCTGGACTTGGCCCAAATAAAGTTGGTATTGATGCGGATACTAACCAAGGCCTTGTATAAATTGCAAGTCAACGTCGTGCAAGAGGTACAGTCACATGTAGGCACATACACAACAAAATTGCAATAGTCAAAGGAAAATAGGGACGCGTTGGAATTGGTACTCAAGAAAGCTAAGCTCGAGACCAAAGATGAAAAAGTGTGCGTGAATAGGATGGAGTGGGAATTAGCCGTAGCCTATGAGAAAATCCCAAAGAGCGCACAAACAACAGAAATCACGGTGACACAGAAGATTGATTAGATCGTGCAAACAATCAATCAATACATATAGGATATCGATCACCTTCGGGAGAAGATAATACCTACCACTCCACTAGAAGTGAAGGATTAGAGGAAGTAGGAGAAAACATCACAGATAAAGGAGATAGAGAAACAAGTCGACACAACGGCCAACTTTTTCAACAAGGCAGCACAACTTCGAAGGAAGTTGGAAGAGGATCAACAGGTCCAACAGTGGGACTAGGAATAAGAAAGGATAAGAAAAAAGACCTCAAACAGAGGAAAAATACAATGTCGATCACGGAGCACATCAAAGGAATTCAGGATATGAAGAAACTGCAAGCAAAACTCATAGTTGCATAGACACAGAAAAAGGAGTGCCAAGATCAAATGGAACCATTCCAGGA
The DNA here is from genome assembly GCA_000966675.3 of Picea glauca. Taxonomy (NCBI): domain Eukaryota; kingdom Viridiplantae; phylum Streptophyta; class Pinopsida; order Pinales; family Pinaceae; genus Picea; species Picea glauca. Next base: position 987,736 of record JZKD02S2220521.1, on the reverse strand, counting down.
GCGGGAAGCAGAGGTCACTACACAGGTGGAACACGCAAAGAATAACATGGCACAAACTTAGGTAGAGTGCACAGGGATGATCAGCGATGAGATTGCAGTGCAGGTATTGGACGCACTCAAGGAGAAGACCGCACAGGCCCAAATGCAAGGAAAGGACCTCATGGAGAAGTTCCAAGAGATCATAGGAGATATCGATGAAGTGCACAAGGCTTAGGTGGCTCAGGATGAGCCACATGTCAGTGTTGGGGGCCTATTGGATGAAAACTGAATTATAAAGAAAGGTTATTTTTGGAGGAGAATCATGCAAAAGAAAAGGACAACTAGAAGGAAAATCAGCACACATGCATGCATGGAATACCTAACGATGTTAGGGTTAGGGTTTTTTTAATGCATTGTAATGGATGGTGAGATAAATATATAAATAAGTAGTACTTAGAGGAATAAAAGAAGAGAAAAAGTGGAAGAGAGGAGAGAACCAGAGGGACAGAGAGGAAGCGAATTGTAAGGACTGTATGAGTCATTAAGATGGTGAGATAGAGAAGGAATGAGGGACTCAATCCCAAGGGTTATATCACAGGTTGAGGATCATGGTGCGATCTATTCAGCCTCGCACGGATCGAGGAGCCTGGGGGATGAGATGAAGAACTAAGATTGTAACCACGCACAACATGGGAGAATTCCAAACTACAATAAAAGCATGAGAGACAGATATTTGTGGACGTAGCCTAGGAGGGGGTGAACCAGGGTAACATTGTGTTATGTGACTAAATGAATGTGTCTTTGTGTCTGGTTAGTTGATGAACGATGAATGATGAATGAATGAAGTAACTAAGAAGATCTACCAAGTTGCATGCATGCATAAAATGAATGTTCTAACTAGATGTTAAATGGATTGAATAAAGGTTAAGGTGCACAAACATATATCTCAATCAATCTCACATTGCACACACCTGAGTATTGCAACCACCCATAGATTTATCATGGGTGATACTGTGCAATGCACTCCATGTACTGTGTTGCCTTCTGGGTTACCAGAGGGGATGATAGTATTTAAGGGATTTTGTTGGGAAGCTTCTTATTTCTGAACTAGGGTCAATCTGTAATGGTCAATGAGAATCAAGACTAATAAGAGTAGGTATACAAAAGGGAAAAACCAACATGGGCATACAAGACCACATGCAAGAAGTTGATAGGATAGACACCATTCATATTAGTGTATGGGCAGGAAGTAGTGGTGCCATTAGAATTTTTGGTACCTAGTCTATGCGTAGCAGCAATTACCAACATGATAGAAAAAGGCACAATATAGGAGAGGTTAAATAAACTAATGGAAATGGAAGAGGATAGGATTCTGGAAGGATTTCACTAGGAAGTACAAAAATCAAGAGACAAAGCCTGGCATGATAGAAATATTAAGAAAAAAAATTAAGGAAGGAGACCTAGTTCTACTCTATGACAACAAATTTTTGCAGCACCCTGGTAAGTTTAGAATGCATTGGATAGGGCCATATGAAGCAAAGACTGTCATATATGGGGGATCTGTACAGCGAAAAGACTTGGGAGGAACATAACTAAAATGAATGACCAATGGTAGTCGAATGGAACTATACAGGGACAGTCGACCTACTAATTCTTAAAAATTACAGCGCAGTAAGAAAGTCATGTATATAGTGTACTATAGTAGATATTAGGAAATAAAAATCATAAAAAGGAAGACCAAAGTAGAAAAAGAAGAAAAAGAAAGAAGAAACAAAATACTGAGAAATATCATGCGCAACAAACAGTGGAATCAACGAGACAAAATGAAAAAGTGACCACAGGAAACATATGGATGATAGGAAGAAAACACAATGCACCAGGGGAAAAGTCACAGCAGAAACGTATGACACACCAAAACGTTACAGTGCATCGAAAAAAAAGCCAATGGTCAGAAAAGAAAAAACTTGTCGTTGCGGTAAAAAGGCATGAATTGAGCATTTATGAAACTTAATGAATCGTACTCAACAAGCTTTAATGCATTTATAACCATCAAAGAAGCATCTCTGAGAAGATTTAGGGCATTTATGACACCCCATATATAACTAAAATGTGGGACAAATGAGTCAAATTGTGAATTTACAAACCCGTGAAGATAAGGAACATGAAGACCTGAGGTGAATAGGTGATTTCATAGATTAGAGCAGTCGAAGTTCAACCAGAGAATTAAGAATAATCCACGATGGAACCTCCAAAGGTCAGGGCACCTAGCCAAACATCATGAAAAACACACAGTAGCCATAGGTCGCTATAGGAAACCACAGAGATAGAACACACGTTTACAAAGAAAGAGGGAATCATCGATGTCGACGTGATTCCTTCACCATAGATTGAACCAGTGAGCGCCACACTGGTAAAGGAAGAAGGGTAGGCCCTGAAGATGGTCAGGATGGACACTGATTCACATGATAGTGCACTGGGCCATGACCCATTAGCAACAAGCAACCCACAACAACCTTCCAGGGTCAAAGCAGCCCACAAAACAAATGGTGTTGACAGTGAAAGGAAATAATCTGACAGGCCAAGGCCACAACCTATGGTGGGGTCCATGCAGCAAGAGTAAGTGCAACTCAAAGATATCACGGGGAAACCAGATTTGGGTTGGGAAGAAATAGAACTTGAGGCTAGGACATCTAGCATGCCATCACAAAGAAAGGGGAAACAACCCATTGTGAATTCCCCGTGCAAGCATCTTGATGCCTCGATCATTTTTCCACGCATTCCATATGGGGTGAAGGCCTCTCCAAGTTTATTGGGTTGCGTCGAAAGGTTACGATATGCATACCATGACGTGTCTGACACTAGAAATTCTTGAAATTTGCACAATAAGTGTATATGGAGAGAATGGGCACAGGGTCGTTAGGAGATCCAATGTTGCAACCAAAGAAGTGGGCAGCAAGCTTAGTAAACATAGGGATTCTTAATCTCTTGGATATTCCCCACTTTGGTAGGGGTAAAGATGTGAACAAATGCGTCAATCAGTTATTGGCGGTCCTACATGGATGAACCAACATCCATCAATGTGGAATTAATTTCATTCATCACAAGACTATCATCAAATGGCGAGAAGCCTGCGCACTACATGAATGATAAGACCAAGGAAAATGCCCTCGCAGAATAAATGAAGAAAATTTATGGGACAGAAAGGGGCTCATGCGACATTATCATAAAAAGGATTAGTGATGCAGCCACCCAGATGGAAACGAAACTAATGGCATGAAAACTCCTTCAAAAATGTCTCAAGGAGGAGGTCCCCACACGAGTTGTCGCAACAACAGTACAGTGTGCAAACGAAACCATGCTCAGTTGGGCCCCATACTTACTTAATATGTTCCTATATGACTACAAGGATGCACAGGACTTGGGAGCTGTTGATGGGCGAAATTGAATGCTCGCCAACTGGAAGAGTGGATCCGGTCCGGGGTTGTCTAAATAACCCAAGCCATTTGGGATGATCCACCCTGATGGGTTTAGCGGCTCCGTTGGCCGATCTAAGTTCTAGGAAAATGAAAGAAAACTACACTAAGTAACTAATCTAAATGAAAACAATAATTAAAACAAACTAATAAACAAATCTAAAATAAATATCTACAATCTATTACCTAAACTATACAACAATAATTCTATAAAATTAAATGTTCAATTATCAACAGAATTAGATCCAATTACAAATATAAAATATTTATAGATTACAGATTTAAATGAAAACCTGCAAAAATCATTTGTAAACTGTACTAAGACAGTGAAACTATTGTTTTTTTGATTTTTTATAATTTTATGAGAAATAAATTAAATAAAAACTATCAAAGCTAAGCAACTAAAATAATAATTCTAACTATAAATATAAACTCTATATATCTACCTAAACTACTTAAATAACACTAATAAATTAACTATTAAATAACAAATAACAATCTGACCTAAAGTAACGCTTCAGGTTTGTCCTGTATGCAATAGTTGTTTTAGCTATTCGGAGGGAGGAAACCCGCACCAGATTCTCCACAAGATTCTCGTAAACAAGAAGTAGTTGTGCTCTTTAACTATAAATGACAGGACAAACAAGACATAAAAAATTACAACAATCTTATAATTTACAAATCATCACATTTAGATAAATATGTGTGCAAAGATTTGTACAACATGATTCATTTAATGAAGAAGATAAACCTTTAATTCATTAAAGTGAAACAAAGTAATTACTATATTTTAAAATAAGATAAATAAGATATGGACGAAACATAAACCAAATCACATCAACCTGCAACGAATTATGATAGCTAAAGTAGTCGATAATTAATTGCAAGCTGAAATGAAGAAAACTTGAAATAAAAGTTTGATATATTGAAAGATAACGTTGTTACAAGACATCAACTTTCATCCCAGTCTGTATTATTATAAATCCATAGTCTAGTTCTCCCAAAAAATAACAAGTATTTAAAGACCACAGGGTAAAACATCCCTGTGGGAATTGTCAAAAACAGTTTACAAAAAATCTGGGAATAATCTCCCAAGTCCCTATTTCTGACTAAATCTAACAACTGAAAACTATATCTAAACTGCTACAACATGTCCAATTTGTCAATGAAATTCATAGGTACCTGTAAGTAGACAAGAATACAGAAGTTTAGATAACGTTTTATTGATAAAATTGACAAAAATCTAATTTTTAAGACTAGCTACAGAATCTTGCGATTCTGTAGCTGGTCTAATTTGAGCATAGAATCGTTTTAAAATCAATCCAAAACTTAACAGAATTATATTCGACTTATTTAAACCAAATCTTTAATTACTAATTCCAAACAGAGTGAATCATTCATGCCACACCAAACCAAACTTGTATGCAAATTGAAACAAATAAAATCGTGGTTTCTTAACTGAACGATAACAAGAATATATGCAAAATGTCAAACATTTGTTATTGCCAATTGGGAGTAGACAGAATCGATTGACAGTTGGGGAACCAACGAAATCATCTCTTGAACCAATTTTAAAACAACCTATAATCGATTTAGCCAAGTCTTTCATACGAATTCAATAGAGACAAAACATGTCAATCTGAGCTTGACAGAATTGTTTTTCAAAATCAAAACTAACAGAGCAGTATCAAATCTATCTTCGATACCAATCCAACTCATACAAGTAATTATGCAGCAATCATTTTCAAATCAAAACAAATAGAAATGAATCGAAATAGTTTGGGGCCGACACAATCGTTATGCAAAATTGTATCAATCAAAACACTGCTACATGATTTTAGTAAACAAATCTTTTATATAAGTCGAATGAAATCATAATCCAAATGAAAATGTTTATTCAAACTAAAAAGAATCGTTTCTGGTAAATCAAAGTCAACATGATTGTTTTTAGTCTATTAAAAGCAAATAGAACTAATCGAAAGAAAAACCAATCGACTACCTTGATTCAAGCATAGCAAATTGTTTCAAAAGAAAACCAAATAGAATCGAAAACAAACGAATCGTTTATACTAATCTGAGAACAATAAAATCGCATTAACCAAATCATAGCTGTGTCCGAGATTAGCAAACAAATCTTTTGTACATGATTCATAATGATATCATTTTTGGTAAAACGAAAATAACAGAGTCGTTATCAATCTATTAAAAATGAACAGAGCTATTGAAAGAAAATCCAATCGATTATATTAATTCAAACCAACTCATAAAACAAAATTAATATTGAAATTCATACCTGGCCAATAAGAAAAAAAGTAAGTCATGATAATTTTGAATTGAAAAAGGCCGTTGCTGCTTCGACATTTCTGAAGACAATTGAACCGGTGGTTTTTTGTTTCTTCTCATTGGCTTGAATCCTGTCTCTCTCTTTTGAAAGCACTGTAACTTGCTCCTCTAACGATTTGATCTTTGATTGCAATAGGGGAACATCAATTTAATAACATTCTAGCCAAGCATTACATTGGATACATGATGGTTTCTCGGGCTTTGTTATCACAGGCGAGGGTTTGTTCAAGTTACCAGGGGTTTCCTTGTGCATATTGATTCCTGGGTAGTTAGGATCATTCTTAAGGCATGAAGGTAAGTTAGAGACAAATTCATAGGGTTCATTAGAGCAGAGGCCATGGGAATAGGGATATTCCTTGGCTAGGAAACATTCAATTTTGGAGTCTGAGTCCTTGCTCAGCACTATTGGCTTCTGGTCAACGTTTGGCTTGGGTTTGTTCCTAGCACATCTCGATATCCATCGAGCATTTTTCTTCCCCTTACTATTGACAGTAGTTTCACCTCTGCCTTTCTTCCTCACAGGATTCTTTACGGCCTCAATCTTGTCTTCAGTACATGGGTGTGCTATGGTATCGGTAGGTCTATGTCGGGGAAATCCGAGGGTTTGACAGGCGGTAGAAGGATATGAAGTGGTACGACTGGTCCAACCAATGTTTCAGTAACCACAACCTTTTCCACTTAGACAGACTCAGGAGTGGCAAATCCATTCCTAGATAGGAAGGCTTGCCAACTATCACCATGAAGGCTCAAATGGTGGACAATAATAACTTTGATCAAGCTGTGATGAAAAAGGCTGCTATCAGCCTTCTCACGCTTGAATCTTTTAGACATCTTGTAAATACTATGAAAGAAGTAATGCGGCATGTTCAGAGGATAGCCTATAAAATTCATCAATAACCGAAGATGATACAAAAATACCAAGCCATACCGACCTTCACAGGTCACAACCTATTTAACAATCGCTAAAAGGTCGTGTCACTTGGGTTTGAGGGTAGTGATAGGCATACCTTTATCACAGGAAACAATCTTCCTTGATGTGAATAGGAGGGGCCACGACACCTCGTCAACTTCAGAATTTTTAAACCACCGTTTCTCTGTAGCTGGTAGTCCTATAGCCAAGCTTAAGAATTCCTCATTCAGCTTGAGCTGTATGTCCCTGACCTTAGCCCTGCATCCGTCAAAGGTGAGGGAGAATTGTTGGGCAACCGAAAGGTTGAAACCCTCGAACCTTTGGATAAACACCAACCAACCACCATTTTCCAAATCTTTGTGATCATTATCAAATAGCAACAGAGTTTGGCTACCATTTGGTTCTATGCGCACCACTGGTGCCATAGAACATAATACACAGTGGGAAAGGGTTTACGGCAAGGGTTCGAACAGGGTATTCGCAGGATCAAAAACACACAGGCTTACCCAAAAATCAACAGAGTTAGCCCGAGATAGGGGGAAGGCATTAATGCCTGAATGTGTGAGGGTGGTGGAGCTAGATCAGCCCATGCAAAACAGTCATTTCCATAAGTACAACTGACGACGCATATAGTGATTCAAATCACTATTTCATATGCGTTAAAAGTAATGCCATCAAAAAATCAATGAAATCTATGGTAAGTCGACCAAAAATTTGCGCGATCAATAGTTTTAACATAGTTTTAAACCAAACAATGATTTGAAATCAACACCAAGGGTTTGATCATATCAAATATGTGTTGTATGAAATGATTACACCAAGGTTCTAACCACAATGTGAATGTGTTTTCATGAAACCAATGTGTCAAGGAAGTCGATGAAAGACTATAAAACATGAAACCACCAATGTATCAAAAACTCGATCATAAGAATATCATCACAGTCTTATAAAAAACAAAGTCATATTAACAACAACAAAATGCCAAATGAGTAAAGATCTTGGTATCTTGCCAATTGTACAACTATAATTAAATTGGAAATGCAATGAACACATAGTCAAGAGTAAGCTAAATATTCCAGTGACGATTTTGATGCCATTGATGTGACTTCGAAATCAAAGTTTTCACGCTTGCAGTCGTGAAAACAAGAATAAAGGAAGGTGTGCAAATGCACGAAATAATAGTGTCGTTTTATTTAAAGATTGCGATGAAAATCAAGGGTTGCAAAACACTGGTGTAGGCAGCTTATTAGGATAGAATAAAAATGTGAATTGGCTGCCAACAGGAACCGAGTTCCACTACTGTTGGCTCATTATAATGATAGCTCTAATTGGATGGAAAGATCCTACCTACTCATATTTTTGCGATAGAGTAGGATGATGTCGAGCAACATGGTACACATAATTGGGAATCACTTCTGATTCCAAGCAGAGAAGTGGTAATGCCAACACTTTTGCTCGGTATCTCAACAACATACAAGAGAATATAGCCAACACATGGAGAATAACTCTTGAATTAGTCGTGCAGTACCAGGGGATAGCCAACTTGAAGGCTAGGTGACACAACATGTGGATCCAAGCAGGCAGGAATCCAGAGAAAGAATGGCTACAACTTCAATTTTTCATCAACATAGAGGAAGTTGAATGGGAAACAATAGACTCGTAGGATGACTAGAAGATTCCAATCATCACCAAGGACATGCCCAAAGGGAAAGAAGTGAAATTAGGTCATCCAAGACATCTGTAGGGCAACACAATGCAACCAAAAAATAAACACAGAAACCGAAGCCCATTCTAAAGGCAGTGCAACAGAAGAAGGGAAGTGCCCCAAAGAAGGACGAGCAGATAGGAAATAAGGACAATTCCCCAACGCGAAAAAGAACAAGGAAGGGGGGACATAATGACAAAAGAAAACCCATCAGAAACTACTCCAAAAGAGACAGAGCCACCCAAACAGTCGATTATACATACAGGTGGTGTTGGATTACTGAGAAGGAGGGTGAATCAGTAATAGAGAAATATAATCCTTTTTAACCATATAATCCAAGTGTTATATCAATGAAGCATTATCATCTAATAACTACAGAGTAAATAAGAAATGAACAAACATACACATACACATACACAATACACCAGTGTTCTACGTGGAAACCCAAATTGGGAGAAAACCACAGAATGATTTTTCTTATATGTATTGAAGAATTACATTCATTGGAAGCACCAACTTCCTTTGTTTTCCAGCTGCAACTGGAAGGAGGCTCCAACAACCTAATTTCTTAGGCTGCAACCTGAGGGAAGCTCCAACTCCCCAATTCTCTGGCTACAACCAGAAGGAGACTACAACCCCCTATGTTCTCCATCTACAACCGGAAGGTGGCTACAACCACCTGTCCTTTCCCCATCCTGCCACCCTGAAGTAGAAGTAGAATGATGTGACCACTATCAACATGTCACTATAAGATATACCACTGTAAACCTTTTCCAATAAATCTGAACCATGCATCAACCATGCATCAACTTGTACCTCAACCTGTAATCAACCTGTACCATAAACAAGTGCATCAACCATGGCACCAACCTATACCAAATAACCTGTAATCAACCTATACCATAAACAAGTGCATCCAACCATGTAGAAATTATGTACCAATCATGTTTCAACTAGTCATCAACTATGACTCATCAATATGTACCAACATCATCAACTATACACCTCATGTATGTGCCAACTCATCAACTACTTGTCTCAACCATG
>JZKD02S2220521.1:958365-977697 GCA_000966675.3 Picea glauca | reverse complement strand
CTCATACCGTTATCCATCAAACAAACTTGGGTCCATTACCCAAACTTGGGGTCTCCAACTTCTCATGGCCATAACTCTCTAACTGTGAGGAGTTATGTGACGTTCCACATACCAACAAAAATGGAATGACAAGAACTATCCATCTAGGATAGTTTACCTGACAAATTCATTGTCCTTTATCTCATTATTACATAATTAAGCATGGGTTCTCTTACTCCGCAACGCGTCTTCCCGTGAGGGCTTTCACCATAAGGGGACCACTTTGGAGTTCATACATATTTACTTCTTATCAACCATGACAAGAAAATAATGAGTCATCTTTACATAAAACAATATTGGGTCCATTACCCAAACCTTTGTGTTATGGGGCTTTCTTCAAGGGTTGACATAAATGAAAACCAACCTTAATAAACTGGTGGGTCGTGCAAGAAGGCCAAGGCCTACAAACAAATCCCGGAACACACAATCACCGAGGATGATGTTGATATAGTTGTAGAGAGGGTGCACGAATGCATAGCAGAAGAGTATGAGGAGGCCAATAACCAAAGAAGAAGTACAAGGAATGATTTGGATGAGATTAAGCAGGTCCTGGAATAGATACAAGCATCCCAACTACAAGAGAGGGGAGCTTAACCGATCCCCCAACTGGCAGAAGCAAAGGACTAAAAAGTGCAGAATGAGGAAGACATAATCCAACTCAAAGTGCAAGCAATTCCTAGCTTCCAGATAACAATAGGGATGTTACAGGTCGATGAAGCCATAGCACAGACACCACTTAAATACTTGGCATAGGTACAGTTGGTATTGGATAAAATACAAACAAAGGCATTATACAAGCTACAAGTTAGTATCACACAGGAAGTGCAATCATGAGCCAGAGTAGATATAACAGAATTGAAAGTCACCAAAGATGGAAAGGATGCACTAGAAATTGTGATAGAGTATCTCTAGTTGGAGACACAGGAGGAGAAGCAGTGCGCAGATAAATTGGAGAATAAGTTGAAGGAAGTATTCACAAAAATTTCAGTCAACACACAGGAATTCATGAGAAGTGATAAAGAACAGATTCAAAACATCATGCAAAAAATCAAAGACTATAAGAAGGAGATCAAGGAACTCAAAGAAAAGTTAACACCAACCACTTCTCCCAAAGTTACAGCTAAAAGGGAACAACATGCACCCCTACAAGTAGAAATGATGGAAAAAGAAGCCAAAAAGGTCACATAACATTTTGACAGGACCGCCCAACTATAGACGATGTTGGAGGAAGATGACAAGGACCAACAACTAGAGCAATAAGAGGATGAAATCAACACTGTAATCTAGGATCTGAATCAATGACAAAATGGAATGAGCATTACAGAGCAGTTGAAGTGTGTGCAGGAGATGAAGACCCTATAGACAGAATTGAAGACTGCATAGAATAAATAAGTAGGCAAGAAAATCCCAGTTAGAACCCCTCCAAGAGAAAGAAATGAAAATAATTTTGGAAATGGAGGAGGAGAATACAAGGATGGCTTAGGATCATGCCGAAAGTGGAGAGTCTCTAAAGGAACACATCACAATGCAAAGGGTAGAGGAGCTCATAGAAAACATTGCGCAAGCGAGATCTAAAAGGGAATAATTAGAAGGAAAGTTTCACAGCTTGGCAGAGGTTGTATAGGGAGAGAACACTACCTAAGTGGCTTGGGACGAGCCACATGTTAGTGTTAGGGGCCTGTTGGACGTGGGCTTATTTTGAGAAGGAAGTTTATTTTGGGCGCAGGCCTATTTTTAGAGAAGGATTTGTTTCGGGGAAATACCTAACTTTGGAAAGGAATACCTAATTTTAGAGCGCAAGCAACATGTGGCAACAAACAAGCATGCAGAAAAAAAAGGAAAAGTAGCATGCAAGAGGAAAAGAAACATTGTGTGTAGGCAGGCAAGCCTAACCATGTTAGGATTAGGTTTTTGAAAAATATTTTAATGAATATAAGCCAAAAAATAGTATAAATAAGGAACTAGGAGGTCTAGGAGAGGGGGAATGATTTTTAGAGTGATGTTATTAGAGGAAAAGAGAATTGATTATTGTGATTTTGTGGATTATGGATTGCAATAAGTCTTGTAGAAGAGTCAAATAATCTAGTAGTTGAGGGTTAGGTCATAGGTTGTGGATCCTGGTGTGATCTAGTCTGCCTCGCAGAGGGTTATTACCATCATCTTGATTGTATTACAGAAGATGTAATGCGCGCAATGCAATATTTTGCAGTAGAATAAATAAAAGAGCATAGAGACAGATCTTTGTGGGCGTAGCCCCGAAAGGGGGTGAACCACGGTAAACTTGTGTGTTATGTTTAATTTTTAGTGAACATTTACTTTATGTTGATCATTAGCCTATGAATTAATGGTTAAACTATAAATATCAGCATGCATGCATAGGTTTAAATATGAATAAATCAGGGAAGTACTTGATAAAATAACAAGGATAATGAATGAGGAAGGAAGAACACAATCCCACATCCTCTCTTTCTTAGACTGAAAAAACCTGAGTATTGCAGTCACCCATAAAATCTATCTCCAGTGAGACTGTGTTTTTTACCCTGTGCGCGGTGTTTCCTTATGGTTTACCTGGAGGGCTGATAATTTTTAGGGTTTTGTTGGAAACTTGTTGATATCTAAACCTGGGTCATCCCAAGAAGAATTGGAATATAATAACCAACAATATGTTTGAAGAATAGGTCATTGTTTCACCTTTGGATGAGTTACCACCACCATATGATCTGACCCCACCCTCTGATCCACTAGAAGTTGACCCAATGATTTCACTTAATTCCCTCACTAGCATTTCTTCTCCCCAGACCCTCAAATTAATTGGTTACATTAAATATAGGAAAGTCTTCATCCTTTTGGATAGTGGTATCACCCATAATTTTATTCATCATCGTATTTCCCAAGAAGTCAATTTTTACATATGTGTCATCAATAATTTCGTCAATGGAGGTTCCATGAAATGTGGGGGATGATGTGAAAATGTGTGGCTCCAAATTGGTCAGTATCATCTGAAATCCCATATGTTTTCTATAGACATGGGTGGTTGTGATATTGTTCTTAGTGTTGAATGGTTACGCACTCTTGTCCCCATTCTCATGGATTTTAAAGACTTAACCATACAATTCCAGTAGGAGGGGCAACAATATAACTTCCAAGGAATCACAACAGGCTCCCCTAAGATCATCAGTTCCCATTGCATGGAAAAGCTCCTAAAAAAAGGTCATTATGGAATTATTTCCCAACTCCACTCCATTCATGTTGTTGAGACACCATTTGTGCATCCAAACCTTCAATCTATCCTCTCCCATCACCAAGTTGTTTTTACCACTCCCAAGGATATTCCCCCTTCTCATGGAGTCCATGATCATTCCATTCCTCTCATACTGAGCAATATTCCTCCAAATGTTCACCCTTATCATCATACCTTTTCCCAAAAGAATCAAATTGAGAAAATTGTTCATGAATTGCTAGAAGCGAGTGTTATCTGTCCTAGTACCAACCCCTATTCTTCCCCCGTGGTCATGGTAATAATAAAATAAGGTATGTGTGGCATGTGTCTTGATTTTTGCACCCTCAAAAAATTCACAATGAAAGAAAAATTCCCCATTCTTGTCATTGATCACCTCTTGGATGAATTGAGTGGTGCTCATTACTTCACCAAAATTGATCTATGTTTTGGCTACCACCAGGCCCATATGAAAGAATAATACATTCCCAAGACTGCAATTCTAACTCATGAGGATCACTATGAGTTCTTGGTAATCCCCTTTGGCCTATGTAATTCTCCCTCCACTTTCCAAAGTCTTATGAATCATGTCTTCTATCCTTTTCTCCATGTCTTCTATCCTTTTCTCCATCATTTTCTCTTATTTTTATTTGATGATATTCTCATCTATAGTAAATATTGGACATCCCATCTCTCCCATTTGAATCAAGTTCTCCATATACTCTCTAAGCACCAACTTTTCCTCAAACAATATAAATGTTCCTTTGGAGCCTTAGAAGTGGAATACCCGGGTCATATTATTGGCAAGGATGGTGTCTAGGTGGATCCTAAGAAAATTGAATCTATTCAGGATTGGTCTCACCCTAAAACTCTTAAGATCTTGCGTGGTTTTCTGGGTTTAACGGGATATTACCAGAAGTTGGTTCAAAATTATGGAAAAATTGTATCTCCTCTCACTTCTCTCCTTAAAAATAATTCTTTCACTTGGACTCTAGTTGTTGATCACTCCTTCCAATCCTTGAAAGATGTTGCTCAATACTTTTCCTAGAACTTCTGTACTTCACCAATACTTTTGTACTGGAATTTGATGTTTTTGAGAAAGAAATTGGGGCTATCCTCATGCAATATGGAAAGCCTTTGGCCTTCACTATTGTTGGCCCTTGGTTATGGAAGGAAGCAAAGAACAAGGAAGAAAAAGGAAAAAGAAAACTTCATGGAAGACACAGTGACTGATACTGGGTCGAAGTGAGCAAAAGAGAAGAAAAGATGGAGTGAAGCCTGAGAAATAAATCCATTGAACGAGGATATTGGGGATGACAGATAAGAAAGGAAGAAGGATCGTGGACAAGTCAGCAAGCGGAAAAATCCACCATTGGATGCTTTGGAGCACCGCGTGAGAAGGAAGGAAAGATAGGTTGGTGAATCCCGAAAAACGTGGGTCAAGTTGACCTAGGGTTTCTATATCTAGGGTTTTTACACCTAGGTTTTGAGATAAGGCTGTTGGTGAGTGATTGTAATGTATAAATAGAGGTCTAAAGGGCCTAGGTTGGGTTGGTGTTTTGGGTTGGTACTTTTGGGTTGATGTTTTGTTATTGTTACTGTTGATATTGAGTTGGTTGAGGGAAGAGTATTGTGAGAGAGAGAGGTGTTGGGTACAAGAGCCCTTTGGATTGTAAGATCTTCAGCTGGGTGTGAAGATCAACCCTATAGCTGCGTGCATAGGGAGGGGAGAGAAAGATAGGAGAAGAGAAGGTCTGCTAGCTTAGAGTGCAGATAAGAACGGTATGCTTCACATCAATATAATATAACACATTTCTATGGATGTATCCCTAGAGAGAGGGTGAACCACGTATATTTTGTGTTGTGTATGATTGATATTTTGTATTTGTCCTTCATATACTGTTATTGCATTGCTAAGGTAGATCTAATAGATGCATGGAGTAGATCAAGCTGATAAGTGATATATGAATGTTGTGTTGTTCCTGTGTTAGATCCATTTTATATTCTCCTTGGTTGTAGACATCTCTATCCTTCAATCCCCTCATAGTTGCTTCAGGTGAGACTACATCTGCTTTGTAGTTGTTGTCGAAAGGGCCAGTAGCTAGGGCTTGTTGGTGCGATCTTTGAGTTGAACCCTGGGTCTGCACCTGTGCCAACAAATGGTTCTATTGCCGGGACAAGAATCTTTTTAAGGGAATGTCAAGGTGGTTTCCATCGAAGACAGAAACTCAAAAGTGGATAGAATATCAAGAAAAGGACTTCGCTGAAGCCCAGAAAAAGAACCCTAATTTTAGTTTAGAGGACTGGTTGGAGAAGTATATTTTTACTGATATACATGAGATATTATTTGGAGGAATCCATAAAGAGTTATACAAGTGGCTAGCTAGATTAGCCGATGCCCAGTTCAAGCTTTGATCTAGACTTCTTGTGGTCTGGACATCAGAGTTGATCAAGAAGGTCAAGGAAGATGATAACACCATATCATGAACAATAGATTACTAGTTCAATAGTACCATGGAAGGGTACATCACAGAGTTTGTTGTTGATAGGGTAGAGTCATACAACCAAGCTAAGAGATATTTCTGTAAGGGACCCAGAGGAAAATTTTTACAATTCTTGAAGTTGAGACTCAAGATGGTGTTGCATGAGAAGAACATCTTGAAGATACAATAGATTGGTTGGATCTGGAAAGGCTAATGTTCAAAAATTCAGATAGCAAAAATGAAACAGAAGATGGACATATGCACAGTGAGAAAGTGTTCAGAGAAGTCCATATTGCGAACTTGTTTAAGAAGAACTACGGGGAGGAGGGTTTCTATAGTGGAGAAGAAGCAGATCTAATGGATGAAGAACATTCATAACCCACCGCGATAGAGGAATTACAAGTTGAAGAGTTTCCCCAAGGACGACCTGAAGGATAATAAGCCACGTAGACCATTGAATTAAGTACTATTATCCTTCTTGTTCATTCAGTATTAAGCAACCAGAGTAATCCCAGTCACCAGAGCATATAGAGAACTGTCCATAGTAGTCCACCACATATTCAGTCAGGAACCCTAGTAAGATCTATGGAAGATGATATGAGACTTCCTATCTTTCAGGGGAGATGGATCTGAAGACCCTGATCAACATTGGTTCCTGTGTGAAGATGTATGGAACATTAAGAATGTCACATATGAAGTTGTCAAAATAACCTAGTTCAGTACAACTCTCAGAGATCGTGCACTGAGTTGGTACATGAAGATTTTCCGAGGACTTGCACAGCCTAAGCCATTGAATCAGATCAAGAATGTGATGATTGTAGAATTCAAGAAACCTAAATTAGAATCCAAATGTATCATAGATTTGAAAGAGATCAAGGAGAAAGTGGTTGAACCTATGTGGGAATTCTATCAGAGATTCAAAACATTGACAAGCTGATTAACTTTCCAGATCCAAGATGAACAAAAAAAGAATGGTTCATTGTTGCCCTCCTACCACACATCAGAGTTCCCCTGATGCAACTAAATATTTCTTCGTAGGCTGAGGCATTAGAGATCACCATGAATCTAGAATCATCCCCTATGGGAGAATCCAGCTCAGGTATGACACAGATCCTGAGTCATCTAACTAGTTTGTCTCTGCAGGTCGAAGATATGAAGAAAGATAAGAGAAAAGATAAAAGAGAAGACATATGGTGTGTCAAATGCAGATCATAAGGTCATGACAAGGAACACTACCCTTTATTCAATGAATATTTGTCTTCTGGAGCTCTGAGCCCCTTGAAGCATGTCACCTTACCCTGGTGTGAGGTATGAAGAAATAGGCATCGTACTGGTGAGTCCTATTATATGAAAAATTATGTTCAAACACCTACAAATTTGTATTATACATTATGTAAGTCTATAGGACATGATGATAGGGATTGTAGGGCTTATGATCTCATGCATGAGAGGTCAAGAGACATATATAATATCCAAGGTGAAGTACAACAAGAAGGAAATGCTATGCATTATAACTCTCCTGGGAGAGGAAACTTCAATCCCCGCAGTGGATTCAGAGGAAGAGAACGAGGAGGAGGAATTGGTTGAGGTCGAGGACATATCATCTTTTATAACTGTGCACAACCAAGACACCTTGCAAGGGATTGTTAGAACCCTTGTACCACTTGCAGCTACTGCAATTCATTTGACCATGTTATAGAAGATTGTCCTGTGCTGTTAGCTAAGCTTCAAGAAAGATGAGGACCTTAGCAAAACCTGCAAGTGCAACTGATCTATGTTTAACCTTGCGGAGAAGACCCTAGAGTCATTGTTATAACCAGAGGAGGCATTGTTACAGGAGAAGACAGACTAACCCAAGGGAAGATTACAGAAGATTTAGGAATCAGGAAAGCTGTAGAGAAGACCAAAGCCTTTGATGCAAAGAAAGAAAGACAAATATTTGAGGAAGCACGAAAAGAATTTAGAGGAGACCAAGGTTCTTCATCAAAGATAAGACCAGAAGTAAGAGTGTATGGAATTCCTCATGCATTTGATCAGTCTTCTTCACCAAGAGAAGGAAAAGAGGTAAGCAATCTCATGGACTTTGTACATACTTGTATTAAGTTGATTAAGGATGAAAGCATTGTACAAGAGTTACAAAATTTAATCAGACAATATGAGATAGGAAATATAGATCCCTTACTGAATAGGGAAGTACACCAAATTGGTAAAAAGAGAAGGAAAAATAAGGAATTACATTTGAATGCTCAAATAGGAGAGTAAGAGATAGACTATGTGGTCCTTGACTTAGGGTCAGAAGTCAATGTCATGACGAAGCAAACTTGGGCATAGATGGGAAAACCAAAGTTGATCTATTCCCCTATCAGGCTTAGGATGGCTAATCAGCAAGTTGTCAGCCCATTTGGATGATTGGAGCATGTCCCTATGGACATTGATGGAATAAGAACATTTGTAGATTTTGAGGTAAATGAAATAGTTGATGACAGATGCCCTTACCCTACACTGTTAGGAATTGATTGGGCCTTCAATAACTCTACTTTTGTTGAATTAAAGAAGAGACGTATGAATTTTGAAGGTGATGGTCTTAGGGTCATTGCACCTTTAGATCCCAATGAATTTCAGTGATACACATAGCCCATTAGAGAAGAAGATTATGCATATGCACTAGAAAACATCAAGATAACCACCAGACATCAAGATTACATTAATCCTACAACTGATGGGAATGTAAGCTGGTGAAGTGAGAGCGCATGTTCATCATATTTAGAAGAAGCACTGGAGAACTGACATAATAAGATGTACGAAGTATCCACAAGAAGATGCACTAGATTAACCAGATAAATTCATTGGATTGGCACAAAAGTAAGTAACTTACCCACCTTTGATGGTTTGAATCCTTTAGAAACATTCTTGTTGGAATTTGAGGAGAATGTACCAATACAAAAAATATTACTAGCCATGGATGAGGCCCTGAAATCCACACCAACGAGATGGTGGGGGACACATAAAATCAATATTACAGATTGGACACAGTGTCATACCTTGATGACAAAAAGATTCTCAGCACAGGTAGAAGGCTGTGAAGTTCACTACATAGGTCGAAGCTACCCAAAGGACCATGTGAGAAGTTGTGAAGAGGAATGGAGTGGCATTCCGCAAGAACAGTGGGTACACAAATTCATCAACATGCTAGACACGATACCTATCAACTGATACCTCCAAGCATAGTTGTGCCTCATCACTACGGATTGGGAAGGTATGACTCATAATTTTATAACTACATTCATGTTTGAAATTCAATTTCCATAAGATGATCATGCATTACAGATTGTGAGACAGAAAGTATTCAAGGAGTTATCCAACCTTCCCTTAGAACAAGAAGAGGATGAATGGACTGTGCCTCTCTAGAAACTGCAAGGTTGTTACAACATGCCAGAGAGATGTGGAAGGGATAGGAATTGAGCTTCCATTCATTGGACAACCGATTAAGATTAATAAATTCAGTATTGGAACAGAGGAGACACTGAAGCTTGCCAATGTCAGAGATTATTAGGATGCTGCCACCATTGACAAGATTATTGAGTTACTACATGAGTATCAGAACTTGTTCCTAACCAATTTCATTGATATGAAGGGCATTAAAGGGCCTATGGGAGAGATGAGGATTCCCTTAAATCCAGATGCTAGACCAGTCAAATGCTAAACCAGTCAAACAGAGACCTTACAGATTCCACCCCAAATATAAGGAGAAAGTGAATATTGAGATTGATAAAATGTTGGAAGCAGGGATTATAGAACCGATGGAAGAATCAGAGTGGATTATCCCTATGGTGGTACAAGACAAGAAGACAAGAGAGATCAGAATATGTGTAGAACTTTGGAAGTTGAATGATGCTTGTTTACATGACCCCTTCCCTACTCCATTCACTAACGAAGCTTTAGATAATGTGGGAGGTCAAGAGGGATATTATTTTCTAGATGGATTTTCAGGATACCATCAGATCCGCATTGCCAAGGAAGATCCCCACAAGACCACATTTTCCACAAAATGGGGATCCTACCAGTTTATAGTAATTCCATTTGGATTGAAGAATGCCCCAACCATCTTTTCTAGGGTGGTGGTCGAAGCATTCGAGTTCTTGCATAAATTTTTAGAAGCATATTTTGATGATTAGACTGTCTTTACTTTATTGAAGAATCACATTGAATGTCTAAGGCCAATGTTGGATAAATGCAGGTAGTGTCAAATTTCTTTGAATCTAAAGAAGTGCATTTTCTTTTCCCCATTTGGATTTTTATTAGGACATATTATATGTAATCAATTATCACTGGTAGATCCATCCAAGATCGCCATTACAATTGATCTACCCTCTCCTACAACAGTTAAACACCTGCGCACTGCATTGGGACACACATGTTACTACAAGTTCATTAAGGGATATGCTCATATCACAGTGCCCAAGGAGAAGTTGTTGAAGAAGGATTGCTAGTTTAGTTGGACTGAAGAATTCTAGTAGAGCTTTGACACACTGAAAGAGAAAATGGTTACTGCGCCCATTTTCATTTTTCCAGACTAGACCCAGGATTTTCATGTACATGTCGATGCATCCTCTATTTCTTTAGGAGTTGTATTAGAACAACCGGGAGAAGGATATATTGACCATCCTCTATCATTTTCTAGCATAAATTTGTCCACGACTGAGATTAATTATACCACTACTAAAAGATAGGGATTAGCCATGGTGTACGCACTGCAGAAATTTCGCCACTATTTGTTGGTAGGACACTTTAAAATGTTTACTGATCACTTCGCGCTGAAGTACCTGGTCAACAAGCCAGTGTTGGGAGGGTGAATATGCAGATGGCTTCTTTTGTTTCAATAATATGATTTTGAGATCATAGTTAATCCAGGAAGAATGAACAAAGGCCCTGACCACTTGTCGAGGTTGGAACATGGTGAAGAACCCACCAGTTTGGAGGATACACTACCAGATCCACAGTTGCTAGCCATTAGAAAAATAGATGACCACTTCACCGACATAGTCTAGTTCCTGTCAACTGGAATGGAACCTAGCGATTACAGAGTTACCCAAAAGAAATAGCTAGTGGTGCGCACTGCGGACTTTTCACTTATAGTTGGTCAGCTATACAAGATGGGACTAGATGAAATCTTGTGAAGATGTGTTATGGAGGCAGAATTCCTGTTGATACTCACATAATCTCATGAAGGCATCGCAGGAGGAAATTATGCAGGGAAGGCAACTGCACAGAAGGTCCTGAGAGTTGGCCTTTGGTGGCCTACCTTGCATTGAGATGCTAAAGACTATTCCAGAGCCTGGGATATATGCCAAAGGGTTGGGAAACCATCCAGAAGAGATGAAATTTTGTTAGCACCACAACTGACCCTACAATCATTTGAGAAATGGTCCATTGACTTCGTTGGACCTATAAACCCATTAGGGAAGCGCATAGGAGCAAGGTACATAACCACAACAATAGAGTACTTGACCATATGGGCTGAAGCTTGAGCAGTTAAGGATTGTAGTGCAACTATAGCTGCACACTTCATATTTGATGACATCATAACCAGGTTTGGATGCCCAAATATCCTCATGAGCGATAAAGGAATACATTTCATCAATAAGATAATTGAAGCCTTGACTGAAGAATTTGCATTCCACCATCAGAAGAGCACATCATACCATCCACAAGAAAATGGGATAGTTGAAGCATTCAACAATATTTTGGAAACAACACTAACCAAGATATGTTGCCTAAACAGGGATGATTGGGATTTAAGAGTAACAACAGTATTATGGGCCTATAGAACCACATGCAAGAAGCTGACAATGCAGACCCATTTTAAGTTGGTTTATGGTCTTGAAGTCGTGGTTCCAATGGATTATTTGGTACCAAGCCTGAGAATTGTTTCCTTTACGGGTATGGATGATACTGGAGTTGTTCAAGAGAGACTTACGCAGTTGTTTGAACTTGAGGAAGATAGATTCATTGTAGGATTCCATCAGCAAGTACAAAAGGAAAGAGAGAAGGCCTATCATGATAGGCACATCAAGAAGAAGGCATTTAGACAAGGATATCTAGTACTAGTGTATCACAGTAAGTTCCTAAAACATCCTATGAAGTTCAGAATGCATTGGTTCAGACCATATGAAATCGCTTATGTTATAGAGGGAGGAGTTGCTTAGTTAATACGTTAAAATGAGAATGGAAGGAAGGACTAGTGAATGGGAGTCGGTTGAAGTTTTACTATGACAACCAAATACCTTGCCACTCTCAATAGAAGCATGAAGAAAAGGGTCTAGGTACCAGGTGCAGTTGAAATTGGGTACCAGACACAGAAACGACAGTCTGCATAAGGAGGAAGAGGAGGCATAAAGAAGAAAGAAAAGGCTACACTGAGCAGTCTGAAGTTAAAGTACAATAGAATATTCAAATAAAAGTGCCTCAGGATGAGTCACAGGTGATTCTTGGGGGCATGTTGGCCCTTGGTTATGGAAGGAAGTGAAGAACAAGGAAGAAAAGTGAAAAATAGAACTTCGCAGAAGACACAGTGACTGATACTGGGTCGAAGTGAGCAAAAGAGTAGAAAAGATGGAATGAAGCATGAGAAAAAAAACCGTTGGACGAGGAGATCAGGGGTGACAGATAAGAAAGGAAGAAGGATCGTGGACAATTTAACAAGTGGAAAAGGCATCGTTGGATGATTTGGAGCACTACACGAGAAGGAAGGAAAGACAAGCTGCGAAGCCCAAAAAACACGATTCAAGTTGAACTAGGGTTTTGGTATCTAGGGTTTTGACACCTAGGTTTCGACCTAAGGCTGTTGGTGAGTGATCTTAATGTATAAATAGAGGTCTAAAGGGCCTAGGTTGGGTTGGTGTTTTGGGTTGTTACTTTTGGGTTGATGTGTTGTTATTGTTACTGTTGATATTGAGTTGGTCGAGGGAAGAGTATTCTAAGAGAGAGATGTGTTGGGTACAAGAGCCCTCTGGATTGTAATATCTTTAGCTAGGTGCGAAGATCAACCCTGCAGCTAGGTGCACAGGGAGGGGAGAGAAATATAGGAGAAGAGAAGGTCTGCTAGCTCAGAGCACATATAAGAAATGTATGCTTTACATCAATATAATATAGCCCAGTTCTATGGACGTAGCCCTAGAGAGAGGGTGAACCACGTATATTTTGTGTTGTGTATGATTGATATTTTTTATTTGTCCTTCATATACTGTTATTGCATTTATAAGGTAGATCTGATAGATTCATGGAGTAGATCAAGATTATAAGTGATATATGAATGTTGTGTTGTTCATGTGTTAGATCCATTTGATATTCCCCTTGGTTGTAGACATCTCTGTCCTGCAACCCCCTCATAGTTGCTTCGGGTGAGACTGCATTTGCTTCGCAGGTGTTGCTGAAAGGGACAGTAGCTAGGGCTTGTTGGTGCACTCTTGGAGTTTAACCTTGGGTCTGCCCCTGTGCCAACAACTATCAAACAAATTTCAGATAGAAATTTGGGCCAATCCATTTATGAAAAGGAAATGTTAGCTACTCTGCATGTTGTGGATCTCTTGCGTCCTTATTTATTGGAATAACACTTCTAAATAAAAATTGATCATCATAGTCTCAAGTATTTTTTGGAATAACGAATTTAATCACTGAAGAAACAAAAATGGGTGACAAAGCTATTTGGATATGATTATGATATCATTTACAAGAAGGGAAAGGAAAATGTATTTGTGGATGCTCTCTCTCGAAAGTATGAAGAGGATGGGTCCCTTTTCTCCCTCTCATTCATTGTACTAGAGTGGCTCCAAGTTGTTCATTCTGAATGGATGCAAGACCCCAAAATTTCTAGCATAATCCACCAATTGCAACACAATTCTTCATCTTCTCCAGGGTACTCTTGTCACAATGCAGATCTTTTCTACAAATTTTGTATGTATTTATGCAATAAATCACAACTCAAATCCATGGTGCTTTCTGAAATCCATGGTTTACCAAAACTTATGAACAGGTCAAACGTTCATTTTTTTGTCATGGCTCAAAATCACATGAAGAAAAAAGAAGATCGAGGTCATTCCGAACATGAATTTGTTGAAGGGGACCAGGTGTTTCTTTGACTGCAACCTTATAAGAAGACTTCACTCAAAGATGAAAACCATCATAAAATTTCTCCCAAATTTCATGGTCCTTATACCATGCTCAAGCAAGTGGGATCATTGGCATACCATTTATTTCTACCCAGTCAGTCAAAGCTCCATCCTAGTTTTCATGTCTCCTTCTTAAAGAAGGTGATTGGAAATAAGTGCCAAACTCAAACTAGTCTCCATAAGTTGGATGAAGAATGTTCCATCTAGTTGCAGCCACATGCATTATTGGACTAGCTTGAGCATCATCTCGGTTAATGAACCATCAAGGAAGTGTTAGTCCAGTGGAAATATACAACTCCAGACGATGCCACCTAGGAGACGGCCTCCATTCTCCAACAATTTCCTCATCATAAGCCTTGAGGACAAGATTTTTCTTCAAGGGGGAGGGCATGTTGACCTAACATCCCTAACCCTTCACGTAGGTATAATACTATATTTCCATGTAATAAAGGCTAATATTAATAAGGCCTATAAATGAGGAATAATAAATCAAATGTAAGAATACCTAATAGAATCTTCCACTTCTAGAAATATCTTCCTCTAGATTGTTCTCTTGGATAGATAGATTTAGTATAAATAGGAGTAGAGGGTATGAGAAGTTTTTTCTTGAGAATTATTGTGATATATCATTGCTATGTTGTAGGTTTCCCCCTCAAAGAGGCAAGTGAACATTGTTTCCTATCAATAAAGGTATTATTTTGGTGTTGTCGTTTCATCTATTGTGTTGTTCCATTGTTATTCTCTACAATAATTTTGTTTCATGCTATTATAATAGATATGGTACCTTACAGTTTCTCTAAGATTTCACATTGAATTACTTCATTACAAAGTAAAGGACTAAAATTTGAATGGACTGCAAAGTGTGAAGAGAATTTTCTACACTTGAATGGATTGTTAACCAGTGCACCGATTTTAATTATTCAAGATCCAAATGAGGATTTTATTGTATGCAAATATGCATGTAAAGAAGGACTTGGTGGATTCCTTACCCAAAATGGGCATGCCATATGCTATGAATCTAGGAAGCTCAAAGAGAATGAAATAAATTGTGCTACCCATGACTTGGAGCTTGTAGCTATTGTTCATAACTAAACATGTGGAGGCATTATCTAAAAGGAAGAAAATTCAAGTTGAGGATAGACCATAGTGGTATGAAATACTTGTTTGAGAATCCAACACTAAATCCAGGAAAACTAGATGGCTCAAATTTCTCAGTGACTATGAATTTCACATCAAGCATATCAAAGGGAAAAATAATAAAGTGGTTGATGCACTCAACAGGAGGGTGCATGCAATACATGCTACAACCATTAGTATGTAAAATTTAGATTTAAGAGGTAAAATTTTGGAATCTATAACATTAGACTAGCACAATTTACAAGTTAAAGAGTGTGTGCAACAAGATAATATAGAATTGAAATTAAAATATTATAGGCTGAGGGGATATGGAATTCTCTTGTATAGGAATGGATTTTATGTTCCTAATTCTTAGGAATTGAGAAATTTAGTTATAAAAGAGATGCATAATGTGTTGTATGTTGGACATACAAGCTAGAGAAAAAACATTACACTTATAAGAGGCCAATATTATTGGCCTAGATGAAGAAATGTGTCATTTATTAACAGTTGGAGTGATTGAAAAGAGGTGGCGAGAACAGATGTGAAAGTTGATGAAGAGGCTTTATCAGTTGCACAAGGATATCAGCCTCAGGAAGAGTCATAGAAGAGATTTAGAGAAGTTGAAAGAGTCACAGTTATGAGGAAGGTTGCCCAATTAATGGTTTAAGAAGAATTTTGGAGAGAAATATGAGATTTATGGAGAGAGTAAATGAGATGGATAAAATTAGGAAGAAAGAATCAATATAGGAGTCACCATCGAGGAAAAATAGTTAGTTGTAACCTCTACAGAAGTTGTGGGAGAACCAACACTTGTAGTGCCTAAATATGTGAAGTACACTATAGGACCTTATACGATATGACCTCCTAATGCGACCCCCGAGGTTAAATAATCCCATCCCAAAAATGTAGGAACCAACCTTAGATCACCTAGTCCCTCAATGAAATGTTCCAATCTGGTAAATTCTACAATACTTTCTCCCATAATTTATGTCTTTTTTCCTCATTCTAATCCAACCAGTTTAAGTGGTACCAGTAGCAGTAGAATGGTAAGTTATTTAGTATTATTGCAACCATGACCTTTAGGATTTATCTTGATAGGGTCCCCAATTCCTACCATGGTGAATAAACACATCAGGTCCCTCACCCGATACCCATAATTTTGGGGTAAATGGGATGAGAATGTTGAACAACATTGGTTCCTCTGTGAGGCCATATGGTGGTCTCACAGGAATTTAGATGCTAATAAACTAGTTGAGTTTCATACCATGTTAAGGGGTTGGGCATTGAAATGGTATATGAAATCCATTGAACTGGAGAATCCCCAGGGGAAACCATTTCCTTTACTGCAATTCAAACAAAAAATTATAATTGAATTTAAGTTACCCCAATCTAAGCAACAAGCTCATTCTAAACTGCAGGAAATCAAAAAGAGAGATGGGGAATCTTCCTGGAAGTATAATAAAAGATTCAAATATGTAATAGGGAAATTGGCCAACCCCATTCATGAAGACCACCAACAGGAATGGTTCATTCAAGGAATATTACCATTAAATCAGATTCCATTAACCCAACAATAGATAACTACAGGAATCCTTAGAACATGCCATGAAAATTGAGGCGATGGAGGGATATCCTGGCATCTTGTGGATAATAAAACCACCCGATGATTATAATATTACACAACTAGAAGGTCAGATTTCTACCTTGACTAATAATATTCAAGAATTGACCATTCCTAGAGAAGCCTTCCCTCAAGTCTGGTGTACTGGTTGCTACACTAAGGATAATACAATGATAAAATGTCCCAAACTAAGGGGTGCAGGAACCCCCTGCTACCCATGGCGCCTCCACCAATAGGACTATCTAGTGGAGTTGCACAAATCACAACTACAACACCATTCCATGGCCCTGTGCAGTACCACACCTTCCCAAGCCATCAGGGTAATCAGAATAATGACTATTGTGAAATTTGTCACGTACCTCATTTCTCATAGTATTTACCCATCCTCTTCTCAACTACCTGCAGTCTGTATTACCATAAATAGAGACCCAGAAGATATCGATGACCTTGAGGACTTTATACATTTGACATTTTATGAGTCTGAAGGGTCTAGAGGAGTTAAAGATACTATCTCAAATGATATCCATATTTCCTATACCAAACCATTAAAGTTGTGGAAAGTCAATATAGGAACTGATGAGCATCCTAAGCTAGCATCCATTGGAGACTATTGGGATGAACAAATCGTAACAAAGATACAAGATCCATTGCAGGAATATGAGGATCTTTTTCCTACAATTTTTTCAGAATTAAAGGTATTAAGGGATATTTGGGGGAGATGAGGATAGAGTTAAATCCCGAATATGACAAATCAATGGTTTCTTCACATTTAGAGAGTCTGAAAAAATGCAAAAAGAAGATTCCGGGGAGCACCTTTTTTTCAATTTGTCCAATTAGCTCGAAAAAGGGTTAAACTTGCATTGAAAGGACGTCTTTTAAAAACCATTTTAGTGAGTGTGAAAAAGACAAGATCACTCAACTATCTTTTCAATTTTAAGGAGTTTGAAAAGAGCTTAACTATGGACTCACGACCTTTTTCTAAGTTTATTCTCCTTAGCCAGAAAAATTATAAAATATAACTGAGGAGAACTCTCCTGGTGAGACGAATATCTCGAGGCATACATTTTTCCACAATAATCTACTGGCTGGAAAAAGGGTCAAACTCATGCCAAACTCATGCCAAGTAGATGTTTTTCTGGACCAATTTAATGATTGTGAAAGAACAAGGTCACTTGACGATCTTTTCATATTTGGGGAGTCTAAAAAGGGATAAACTATGGACTCTGAGGGGGGTTCCTTTTTCATAAGTAATCTCCAAGACCCAAAAAAGAGATAAACCAAAACTAAAGAGAATGTTCCTTTTTCTAAAATTTAGTCCCTTGGGCCTGAAAAAGGGTTAAACTTACGCCTGAGAATACTATTCTAGTGAGCCGAAGTTCCTAGAGAATACCAATATTCGTAAAATTAGCCATCCAGACCGAAAAAGTGGTAAACTACCGCCAAACATATGTGCCTTCAAATTTGAGTTTGGCAAGCGTGAAGGGAAACAAGTTCGCTCGACAATCTTTTCAACTTTTAGAGAGTCTAAAAAGAGATTAAAAAAGACTCTAGGGGGATAATTTTCTCAAGTAATCCATACAATATCGAAAAGAATAAATACAGTCTCATTGGATGTTGATTTCAAAATCTAAAAGCGAGCTTGAAAGAAAACAAAGTGTGCTCATAAGGAGTCCCAAAGGTAAGGCCAAGAATGATGATTAGCAAGAAGAATGAGGCCTCAATATGTAATCATGATGGGACTAACAAGGACTCCCAAGACTATAGTTAAAACTCACGGCATGGATGTCAAAATGTAGCAAAGGATCTACCTAGGGCATCTATGTAGAGGTAGGCTCTACCACCTAATTATGACACTTCTAAAGAAGCTAAGAAGATTATTTGTTGCACTTCAATGGGGTCGATCCTAAGGCCAAATGAACTAGGAAACGACTAATGCAAAAATGCAAGTAGGGAAAAACCTAACCTATATGCTAATATCCAGTTCAATACCTATCATAATGGATCGATACGATGAACAAAAGTCAAAGAAAAAAGATCTCCAAGATCCTACATATAAGACCATTAACACTCATCCAAAAGTTAATAGATCCAATATAGATAGAAACTTTAGAAAATAAGAGGTGCTACTGAATACCAAACTTGAAAACAACAAACCTAGACTATACAATATGTACAAGGTATTGCACAACCATACGGCTCATGCATGGTAGTAGCTCAGGTAGAGCCCATTGCTAGTGTAGAGGCAGCGGTGAGTACTTGCAAGACAAATGTCAAGAATAGAGTCAAAGAGGCACAAGAAACAGATCCCTTCATCCAAAATGTGACCCTATACCTACAACAAGAACCCGTTGGAGCAAAATACGAAGGCTATCAGATGACCGAAGGAGGTCTACTCACCTACAGAGATAGACTGTACATTCCCAATTATGACGACTTGAAGAGGTTCATCATGGATGAACTACATAAAAGACCCTACACTGCTCACCCAGGATACCAGAAAATGATTACTGCCACCCGAAAAAATTTTTATTCTCAAGGATTGAAGAAGGACGTAGCCAAATATTTGGCCGAATGCATAGAATGCCAACAAGTTAAAGTAGAACATCGACACCCAGCAGGACTATTACACCCTTTACCCATCCTAGAATGGAAATGGGAAACCATCTCCATGGATTTTATCACTGG
>JZKD02S2220521.1:904071-934268 GCA_000966675.3 Picea glauca | reverse complement strand
ACCGTTAAATCGATGGAATAAACGAGGGCGTTAAGTGCCATTAACCCTTTTTCCTCTACCTTTGTGAAGAGCGAGGAAATCTGAATCATAGGCCCCAGGCTCCATGAGAACATCTGTACCGTTGGTTTTTCCACGTCCAAAGAGCAGTAGGAAAGAGCGTGGCATCGGGACTGATCTGAACCGTTAGATCTTAGCTAGGAAACCCGACAGTCGTTAGATCCATAGGGAGATAGACGAGGGTTAAGCCTCATGAATAGGGGAAAAAAGGATCTGAGCCGTCCATCCGAGGAGGATAGGTGGTAGAGATCTGGAGATCTCGTGAGCTCGGTGGTTCACCGGGTAGGAGTCCCAAGATTGGAGGCTCCAAGTCATGAGTGGCGAAGCCACGAGAGAGGATCAGAGCCATCCATCTGAGGAGGATAGGTGGTAGAGATCCGGAGATCTCATGAGCTTGGCGGTTCGCCGGGTAGGAGTCCCAAGATTGGAGGCTCCAAGTCACGAGTGCCGAAGCCACGAGAGAGGATCAGAGCCGTCCATCCGAGGATGACAGGTGGCAGAGATCTGGAGATCTCCTGAGCTCGGCGGTTCACCGGGTAGGAGTCCCAAGATTGGAGGCTCCAAGTTGCGAGTGGCAAAGCCACAAGAGAGGATCAGAGCCGTCCATTCGAGGAGGACAGGTGGCGGAGATCTAGAGATCTCATGAGCTCGGCAGTTCATTGGATAGGAGTCCCAATATTGGATGCTCCAAGTCGCGAGTGGGGAGGCCACGAGAGAGGATCAGAGCCGTCTATCCGAGGAGGACAGGTGGCGGAGATCCGAAGATCTCGTGAGCTCGGCTATTCGCCGGATAGGAGTCCCAAGATGGGAGGCTCCAAGTTGCGAGTGGCGAGGCCACAAGAGAGGATCAGAGTTGTCCATCTGAGGAGGACAGGTGGAGGATATCCGAAGATCTATTGAGCTCGGTGGTTCGCCGGGTAGAAGTCCAAAGATTGGATGCTCCAAGTTGCGAGACCCGAGGAGCGAGAGAGAAGGGTAGCCGTTGAATCCAAGTCGCAGGAGAACCGTCGAATCTATACGTAGGATCGTGTATCAGGGTTTCGTGGGTTGAAGCCCGTGATCAGGACCGCCCATTATTTGGGGCATGTGTCAACAGATCCTGAAGAGTCAGAGTTCGAGGCATCGGAGTTTCTGGAGGTAAGAAACTCCCACACCTTGGAATCGCGATCCGCGATATCCCGATGGGAGAGCTGTGTGGGCCATAGTGGGAGATAGTGGAAGACAGGTGGAAGGTGTCAAAATCCGATGAGAGGGTTTCCTGAGGACACTTGGTAGTGGTATTATGAATTCTGGTCATATGGACCAGGAGCCAGGGTAGAAGGGACGCGCATCGATGAAACTGTGCATCAGGAAATCGGGGATTTTGATGATAAGAGGTTTGCATACGCATCAACATCGAAAACCCTGAAACCCTGACGTAGAGGTTTGACTACGGTTCTGGGGTAGTGTTCACATGGGCCACAGGCTTAGCCTGGAGGGCTGATGCGCTAGGGGTACAATCGAAGGATCGTGAGTCTTGGGGGTGAATGAATTTTGACATTTGAAACCCCGTAGCCCCGATGGGGGTTATGACCAAGGTCATATAGAGGAGGTAAATATAATACTGGTGACTCGGGGTTTGGTATTTCGCTGCTACGCGCTCCAGGGATTCTCGTTATTGAGATATCAACCAAAATTTTGAATTTGGGCAGTGGGTGTGTTACAGCTAGGCTCTGACCAAGAGTCTCTTCAATAGTCAACCTAGAAAGTCTCCCAATAGGGAAGAAAACACAAACCATGGTGTAAGTATTCCCATGGTATAGAAATCGTAGTCATGTCTTCAAGGATAGCCTCATTCGAAGGAAATTCAAAAACTGAGAAATTACACAAAAGAGGAGGGAATACAGTCCCAAAGGGAGAATCAAACTGACCATATTCCATATGACGATGAATGTTATAGCCAGGACTGACAGAATCTATCAATGAAAAATCGCAAGCATGAGGGCTTGAGGATATATGAATAGTGAGATTAGACTCAATAGGAGACTCGAGATCACTTGGACCAAGAGGGGGAAGCAAGGGCTCCCATGCCCCCATTGGATAAACCAACAAATCAATTGTTGAAACCAAGTTTCGAGAAGGAAAACATGAGTGAAAAAGTTCATGCTCATGATAAATTGAACACAGAGGATAAGATGTTGTTGGACACACCGACCACACTTAGATGGGGGGTGAATGAGTGTGCTTCTCTTTTTCTACAATTTTTCCCTTTCACAAAACTTCTAGTTAGCAATCACCATTTACTCATTACTTATTGTTGTCATTTATAACCATTTAAATGTGAACATGCATCAACAACATATATCAGAAACATATATCATCAATAAGTAATCATCACAAGGAACACAAGGATCATAAGATGTATGTACAATTTTCTTTTTATTATGGACTACAATCCTTGGGTTATCAGCAACAACTAAATAGAGTACAACTCTACAAGAGCACCAGCTCTATAATGCAAGACTCAGCTTACACAACTCAGCATCAATTGAGAAGAGGATTCAATCCTCAACAAATACCAATCTGTCAACAAGTACACGACTTGTTAGTAGTGCAACATGCGTATGTACGTGCCCTACTAGTAGTACAACTCGCGTATGTACGCGGCCTGTCTGTACTACAGTCTATGTATCACTTCTGAGTTACTTAGGGTTTTCTCTTCAAGAAAAACTTATATCCTTTGCATCCTTCATTCACATTCACTTCTATCTCTCACTATCCAATCTAAACCATGACCAATCACAACACATCCAAGCTCTCCAACAACTTACTCATACTCCTCAATCATATGATATGAATGCTACTCAATCATGTATAAGCAACTAGTATACTATGGAAATCATATTAGTACTGAATCATAAGAGTGTTTCTCACTCTATCAATCAACCAACACAACCATATCACAAAAGCCATACCAAGAATTCCTTAAGCATTCACCAAACAATAAGCAAGAGTATCCATCAAGACAACCATGTAACCATACCAGAGTTTCTACGACAGATCTGAGCCCATAGAGTGCAGATATCGAACTTTCTTTCGCCTTCAAGAACCTGATCATCATCTCACATCCAAGTCTTCATGAATTATTCACTGTACGTGATCTATCCTCCTTCAACCCGTGTATGTACACACTCTGGCTCACTACAACCTACGTGTGTACACTCTCTGGCCCATTGTTGCTCACATACTCCTTCAGAAACTAGGGTTTCTGAACTTTCAAAACTTTCACCGTCAATATCTCAGACATATGGAAACTTTGATGCATCCATGAGATCCTCTAGACTCTCTCTCTCTCTCAAAATAGATCTTCAATACATTCTCAAGAGATACTTTTTACAAGATACCCTTGCCTCTTATTTATACTCTCCAAGTAGCTTCCTTAAAAGCACCTTCTAGGTCACTTTTCTCACATAGCCATTTTTTCCACATAGTCACTTATGTTCAACTTTACCCAATTTTCCACTTGTCCATGTATCTAATAGCCACTTGACCACTTAACCCTCTTTCCTCATTTTAGGGTTAACCTTCTCATAACTACTTTTCATAATTAGAAAGTTCTCCATTTATTTGATTATTTAAATAATCCTCCTTGACTTTGTCACTTTACTTTACTATTTAAATAATCACTTCACTTTATTTAAATAATATCTTCTTTGTAAGCATTTTGACTTCGTTTACCTTTTGGGGCTCTAAGCCATCATATGAGGGTCCTCCAACTTCGTAAAGCCATAACTTTCAAACCGTGAGGAGTTATGTGGCGTTCCATGTACCATCAGAAATGGAATGACAAACACTATCCATATATTATAGTTTCACTAATAAATTCACTGACCTTTATCTCATTATTCCACAATTAAGCATGGGTTCTCTAACCATACTTCTAGGATAAATAAATCTACAAAGCATCTTCCCGTGAGGGATTTCAGCATAAGGGGGCCACTTTTGAGTTCATCCATTTGTACTCCTCATCAACCATGATAATACAATAATGATTCATATTTACATCAATCCAACTATGCATCATATATCAATGACAACTCATTGATCCATCTTCATCTATGCATCATCTATCAATGACAACTCATTGATCCATCTTCATCTACCAATGACAACTCATTGATAAATCTTTCATCCATGCATGACATGATATCACTATGATTCCACTTGACACCAATCCATTCACATCAAGGACAATACATACTTCATCAATATACTATATCAAGACAATGTTCATTTGGCGTCAATCAACATCAATCATTTGACATCAAACCTTTGACCTTTGACATCAATCAATCATCCTTTGGAATCAATCAATCCTTTGACATCAATCAATTCATTGACATCAATCAATCAATCATCCTTTAGCATCAATGAAAACATGATTCAACACATGCCACATAATTAACCCGTGGCAGGGTAGAGTGTACACGAACACTAGGAACATATCAATGGGAAAGCTGAACTAATGTTGAATTAGGATGGTGATTATCAGATGAAAGTTTGTCAATAGTAAGAATGCTTCCATTGTGATGGAAATGCATCATCTAGAAGAGTGTAGACACCACAACGTTCATAGCATATACATAATCACGCTCGAGAAGCATATTGAAATCTAATGGTCCTTGCACCACTATAACATCGACAAGGATAGTATTCCCACAAAACAATATAAGCAACTGACATTCACTAGGACTTCTGTCAAAATCCAACATCTCATGTGATATAGACACAAGATTGGGAGAACCCAAATATTTCCAATCCAAGGAGGATAAAATACTTGTGGAGGCTCCTTCATCTACAATACATCGGTAAATGTTTTTTGAATTAACTTCAACCCTTATTTGAAAATGTGCAGAAGAAGGAATATGAGGCTCAACATGCTCATTCCAATCAAAGGAAACCATCCTAGGACTTGGAGGGGGTGTGCTCGAAGTGATCAGAATGCCCCCTTGTTCTGAAAGTACTAAACTAGAAATGTTAAAAACATAGTCGGTCGACACATCACTCCCCATCGGAAGAGTGGGATCAATAGAAGATTTCATCAACGTGACCACTTTCTCGAACACTAGTTGAATAGACTACGAAACAACATGGTTTGAAGGTGCATCACCCCCAAAAAGAGGAGTGGGATCAGACGAAGATTGCATTGGCATGACCACTTCATCAACCAATGGAAAAATAGGCTATGAAGAAACCTCAGAAGACTTAGAATCGGAAGAGCCTGTAGACAGGGACCATAATCTTCGTGCTTCTGGAAGGCCAGGGCATAAATGAGTAAGGTGATCTCCCTTTCAAATATTACAAGGGAACTTAGGATTACATCCTATCCGTATAGATTTCTCAATAGAATCAATGCCCCTAGCATGAATTGCATTGGTTGGTAGCACATTTCCAACATGACTTGCAGAGGTTGGTAATTGAACAATAACATGACTTGCAGAGGCTACATACTTATCGGCAATATGACTAGAAGACTAGGATCGTGCCCCCAATGACTTGTAGTGGTTGGTTTCACATTTCAAACATGACTTGCAGAGGTTGGTGATTGGTCGATAACATGACTCACAAAGGCTACAGACCTATCACCAGTATGAATAGCGGTGACTGAAATTTTTCCCCCATCATGACTTGTAGAGGTTGGGTGCTGGTACTCAACATGACTCGCAAAGGTTGTTGACCTATATCCAACATGACTAGCAAAGGTTGGTTGTTTACCCCTGGCATGATTTGCATAGACTGGGTGTTGGTCTTCATAATGACTTGCATAGGTCGACGACCAATCTCAAACATGATTCACAGAGGTTGTTGATTTTCCCCCAACATGAATTCCATAGGTTGGTGTTGGTATTCAATGTGAATTGCAGAGATTGATGACCTATCTCCAACATGACTTGCACAGGTTGGTGATTTCTTCTTCTTATTCTTCATCTTTCTATTTCATTTAGACTTTTGGTTACTAGTAGCTATACTTTCACTAGAGAAGGTAGAATGAGGAGAAGAAGACTTTGTTGATGAAGGAACATCAACATGATGCCCATGACATAAGTTGCTTAACTGAAAAGCATCAAGAGAATTTGAAACATTTGGAATGGTACCCAACCAAGTCGGTAATCCCACATTCAACCCAAGAATGTACAAAATGGACATCAAAGGGACACCAACATTTCCAAAGAAAGGAAAAGAACAAGAATCCCTTTGTGAAGGAGTTCCTTGGTTGGTATTCTCGATAACCTTTTCCATGAAGATATTATGCACATGTTCTTCCCTTGTAGGATCATTCAAGTCTATAAAAGTCTCACACACTGACTCTGGTGAACAAGTGGTATAAAAAAAATGCCTATAAAGAGGTAGCTCCAAGTTTCTAAGTGGAAGAACGAAGAGTCCTGATGAATGGTGGAGTGGGAGGTCTACCAACCTACGTCAGAGACCAAAATTAATGACTAACTAACTCACTATGGAAAACTAGGGAGCAAAGATCATTCCACTAAAAATTCTTATAGGCAAATCAAGCAAACAACTAACTAGTGGGAAGGACAGTTACACCAATAAACACTAGAGGAACTTACCGATACAAGTGAAACTCGAACACAGAAGCACCCTCCGAGTATAATCTACAAAGAGTGATCCAATGTCTACCCTAGGTACTACGGTATACCCCTACAGTCACCCGTGTAAGTTTGTAAAAATTGGCAACTAGGTTGTCAGCTCACAGTCAATCACCAGGAGGGTACAGTTGACAGTCGAGATGATTTTAATGAGCAGGATAACAAATTCTAAAGCCCTTCAAGGGTTTCAAAATCAATTGTTCCAAAATAAAACTAAGGATCTCAAATGTATTCGAGGTCCACAAGGCTCCGTAGGCAAATGCGATCAGTATGGTTCCCAAGAAAGACCCTCAATATACAATCCCCACTACGCTTGGTTTGGCTTCGGAGGGGTTATGTCCTCTACCTTTCCTTATGTGGCCTTATGTTTATCCCATGTGTTAGAGAGGGGTCCCAGCGAAATATTACGATGATGGAATTTAGACACTCCCTATCTTAGACTCCAATGTTTGTTTTAGATGGCCTTGAAGAGTTTCCTCTTCACACCTATTTCAAGGCCCTAAAATCCTAGACTAGTTGGTGAACCCTACAAATATAAATTCTAATAGATTTTAAGCTATGCGTTTATTTTATGGGCTTGATTTAGTCACAAGATATGAATGTTCAACTGATGTTGTTTGAGACTTGCAAAAATGAAACTTATAAGAACTCTGGAAAAGAAGGATTTTTTTTATTTTTTTTGAACTACTATAACAAGAAAAACCAAAGTAAAAAAAAATTGTTCTTCAAAGCAAGAAACAGGAAAAAGAGAAAACAAAACCCAATATTGATAGAGACCCTAATACATGTTGGAAATATAATTGAGAGGGGGGGTGAATCAGTTATGTATATAAGCTTGAAGCGTTTCCTGTTATTTTCTAATTCTTTCTAGATTATTATTTAATGTGTTGTTGATAACTTAACATATATAGATTTACAATGATCAATCACACAGAATACATAGAGACATTGATTTTCCCGAGGAAACCCGTAAACAGTAAAAATCTCTTCTTATTAGGATGTCAATCAAGCTCCAGCATTCATGTACATCACAATCTTTGAGCTCCAGCTCAAATATGAGGCTACAACCTCTGATAGAAAGCTACAACTTGCAGAGAGCACCAAATCTCATATTTCTCTAGCACCAACTAGATGGAAGCACCAACTCCCAGGTTTCTCTAGCACCCACTAGATGGAAGCACCAACTCCTAGAATATCTTCTAGCACCAACTAGAATTTAGAGGACTACAATCCTCCCTAGCACCACCCTACCACCCTGAATGAATCTTATAAAACTTTACTTACTTGATCTGTCTCTGATATAGTCTGTTACAGCTCCATGTCTCCTCTGCCTTCTTCATCTTATATACTTTGTTCTGCTTCTTCATTGTTCAACTCCTATTCTCTACTCGTTTTCCTCCTGTGCTCAACACCACCTGATGTTTAGATTCTCTTTTTCCTTTTATGCTATGTGATGCCTCTGCATCCTCTTCACTGCACCATGGATCTCCCCTTTAGATTATGAACTGCGTCTCATCCTACCCACATGCATCACTCTCTGAGAGACACTTTGTCTCTTCTCTATTCTTCATGTCTTTCACACATCGAGTCATCTGCCTAATCATCATGTAGACTCTTCATCTTCTCTAGGTGTTATTCAAGGTTCTTTGGCTTCTTTGGCAATTATCCTGAGAATATTTTGCTTCTCTGTCGGTCGAAATTATTCGTCTTCTTTGGCAGTTACATCCAATCATTTTTTTAGCTTCTAAGTCCCTTCCTTCATGTGACCTTTGGCGGTGACCATACGCCTATTCAAAAAGGTGCTTCGCATTCTTGGTCTAGTGAGCACTATCTCCCTATTTTTCAATATGACCTTGGGAGAATAACTTCACATGACCACATGATTGCGGGTGGGAGATCTCTTCTTGTTATCCCCATGTCGCATGTGATATTGGGCTACATACTTGCGTAAGTGAATGATTGTGGGTGTGTCCAATAGTGGTTTGAGATTAATCACTTTTCTCCCTGCAATCTACCTCCATCTGCCACATACCCCTTCTACAATACCGTGGTTTCAATTGCGGCCTGCCCTCAGAAAATTAACTTTCAAGCAACTTCTGATCCCACAATCAGGTGTGATCATCGATCTCACAGTCTCTGAAATATTCCCTCAATCGACAGCTCCAATCTATTGTCTTTTCTTTCCTTATTTCCTCCATCCATGAGCAATCCTTAGTCTCAACGACCAAGTGACATGTGGCCCTCCAAACCAATGGATGAGATCGATTTCATCTTTTGGGATTTAGGAGTCTCGATTCTCCAACTCCGCTTGCTCCCAGATAATTTCACCCAGAGTCCATGATCTAATGACATGTGGTCTTCTCGAATCAATGGTCACAATCCCTTTGGGTATTCGGGGTTTGGAAATCTCAACTTTCCAACCTTTCAACCTTCCTTTTCTTTTTCCCAGAGCTAACAATCCACTGACATGTGTCCCTTTCGGATCAATGGTCACGATCCTTTTGTGTCTTTAGACTTCGAAATTCTCAAGTCTCAACTAGAAATCCTTGAAGTGATATTTCTCTGAAATCTCAGATCAGTTGACACATACTCCCCTTGATGATCAACGGTCGAGATTTGTCTTCGACGATTTTCACTTTCTCCCCATCCACAAACTTCTGAAGTTGTGGATCTCACACCACCTTTCCTCCTTGACGATGGATGGCCCCAAACCACTTCGAGACTTTGGAACTTTGGGTAAGTTCTGGTGGTAAATCTCCCGAAGTAAAACTCTTGGAGTGACGTTACTTACTTACATCACTTGATGATGTGTCATGAGCCTAGTAGCTGCCACGTGTCACTCGGATTTGTGATTTAAATGTACCTGAAATGTTGAATCAACTTTGAAACTTTTCATTGTATGATTATGCCACGTGTCCTTGGTGATGTAGTCTTATTGACATGGATCCTCATTCACTTTGGGACTTCGGGTATTTTGAATTTTCAAGTCGCCAATTCTTCCAAAGTGAGAATCCTCGAACAATAACCTCCTCGCAACTTTTAGACCTAAATTAAATGGTGTTCATCGATCATTTTCTTATATTGACAGCTCGATCTTTATGCGATGCTTCTTTTCTAGCTTATCCTATCCTTCCACTTTAAAATGATCTGGCAGCTGACGTTTACTCCGGCTCTCCGACTCTTTAGACTTCGGGGATTTTAGATCTCAAACTGAAACTCTCGAAGTGATTTCTCTAGAGTGTAACCTCCTCACATATTTAGACCCGAAACAAATGTTGTTCATTGATCAAGATATTATATCAACGACTCTTGATTATCCTGTCCTTCCACTTAAATCAATCCGATGGCTGACGAAAATTCAGATGATCGAATTCGCAATCATTTTTCCCCACTTATCCTATCCTTCCATTAATTCAATCTGATGGTTGTTGGTCCTCTGGATAGGTGATCCAATGGCCACTATCGCTCTTCCTCCTGAGCTTTTGATCTCTTTGAATTAGAAGTTTTTCTAAGTGTTCATGGGTCTCTACCTTTTCTCCTTCTATGAATCCATCTCTTGGACCTCGTCTGCACTTCTGGAAACCACTATCTATTCTGAGCTTTCTCATCTTCTTTGCTCTCGAGTTTTGGTTCTTTGTTGTTCTTTCCATCAATGACAAGCACATTCTTACTGTAAACTTACCATAAATAACAAGCACATTCTTCCTATAAACATGCCAACAATATCCCCCTTTGGCATTAATGGCAACCCTGAAAGACTGCACTACTTTTCTTATACCACCAACTGTAGCATACAGACAACACCTTTTTCTCCCCCTTTGACATCAATGTCAAAGAAAACAGAGAGTGACAATGTGCTCCCCTTGATCATATATACTAGGAGAACTCCCCCCCTGATCAGATAGATTATTTTAACTTTATAACACGACCACACCCAAGTTTTGGCGTAGATACTCAAATTGAGATTTTATAAGCGGTTTAGTGAAGATATCAACAATCTGATCTTTGGATGGAATATAATGGAAAGAAACAACAGTTTTGGTTACCTTTTTCCTCAAGAAGTGATACTTGATGGGTATATGCTTGGTCTTAGAGTGAAATATAGGATTCTTTGAGACACTAATGGCACTAGTATTATCACAATGAATTGGGATCAGTGCATTATACTTTACCTCCAAGTCTACAAGTGTCTGAATCATCCATATTACTTGGGTACAACAATTGGCAGTT
Source organism: Picea glauca (assembly GCA_000966675.3). NCBI lineage: Eukaryota > Viridiplantae > Streptophyta > Pinopsida > Pinales > Pinaceae > Picea > Picea glauca. Next base: position 923,337 of record JZKD02S2220521.1, on the reverse strand, counting down.
GTAATTTATTCAAATTCTGTAGTTGATAAGGAAATGGAACCTTGCTTCTTGCTCAACCATGCTACAAGAGAATATCCTAAAAAGAGTGCACCTCCACTCGTGCTTTTCCTTTCATCCACGCAGTTATCCCAATCAACATCTGAATAGACTAATAGTTTAAAATTATGATGCCTAGGATACCATAGGCCATAGTTCATTGTTCCTTTCAATTATCTGAATATTATTTTGACAACTAACAGATGACTCTGTTTAGGTGTAGTCTGATACGTTCCTACCATTCCAACATCATGCATTATGTCTAGACAGGATGTTGTGATGTACAATAGGCTGCCTATCATAGACCTATATGAACTCTAATCAACATCATGTGAGTCATCATCCTTGCTTAACTTGCATCCATTGACCATAGTTGTGCTCATAGGTGTAGAATCTTCCATTTGAAACCTTTTCAGCATTTCTCTTAGATATTTCTCCTAAGAAATAAATGTTCCTTCGGACCTCTGAGTAATTTGTAGACCAAGAAAAAATGGCAATTCCCCTATCATAGAGATTTCAAATTCAGACAACATGGCAGAAGAAAACCATTGTACCAATGAAGCATTATTTCTTCTGAAGATGATGTCATCTACATAGACCAACACAATGAGAAAATCAATACCCTCTGTTTTGATATATAGATTGTTGTCAATTGTTCCTCTCTTGAACCCTTTGTCTTGAAGATACTTATCTAGTCTGTAATACTAGGCACGAGGAGCTTGTTTCAACCCATATAAGTCTTTCTTCAGCTTCCATACAAAGTCAGGGTTATCTGACAGTTGGAAACCCTCTAGTTGTTCCATATAGACTTCTTCTTTTAGATCTCCAATTAGAAAATCTGACTTGACATCCATTTGATAGATTTTAAACCGTTTATGACAAGCATAGGCAAGAAACATTATAATAGCTTCTAATCTTTCTACGGGCGCAAATGTTTCATCAAAATCCATTCCTTCTATTTGAGCATATCCTTTGTAGACCATTCTAGCCTTATTTCTTACAATGTTTCCTTTCTCATTAATCTTTTTTTTGTAGACCCATTTGGATCCTATTACATTTTTATTTGTTGCCCTAGGAATGAGTTCCCAAGTTTCAATCTTTTCAATCTGGTCTAGTTCCTCATTCATTGATTTTAACCAATTTACATCTTTACTGGATTCATTAAAGTTCTTAGGTTCCACCATGGATATTAAGGCTATATGTGATTTCTCAATGTCTTTGATTATCCTTCTCTTGGTTTGTACACCTTTGTCTTTCTCACCAATTATTTGACTTTCAGGATGATTCTTTTAAGTACTTCTAGAGGAAGGATTTGATGCTAATTGTTTTCCTGGCTCTTCTTGTCTAGGTGTCTCTTCTCCACCTGATTCATCATCTTCTTGTGACTCTGATATTTGTTGTTCTTCATTTTCATTATTCTCATCATCGTTTTCATCTGGATTAGTGCTTATTCTCTGTTGATCTTTTACAGGAGCTTCTTCATCAATTCAAAGATCAATACAATCTACTAATTTATGCATTATTTTGTTAAAGAATATGTATCCTTTACTGTTCATTGCATATCCTAAGAAGATACCTTCATCAGATCTACTATCAAATTTTCCCAGATGATCATCATTATTCTTGATGTAGAATTACTTCCAAATACTTTGAAGTGCTTGATTGATGCAGGTCGACCAAACCAAAACTCATATGGAGTTTTATCACTGTTCGGCCTTAGATGCACTTTTTTTAGAATATGAATAGTCGTGTGAACATCCTCCACCCATAAGGTTTTTGAAATGTCCCTTTCAATCATCATAGCCCTTGCCATCTGCTGAACTGATCTATTTTGGCCTTCTAAAACTCCATTTTGTTGAGGAGTACCTGGAATAGTATATTCTATTTTAATTCCATGTCCGTCACAAAATTCTTTGAAATCTCTTGAAAAAAATTCTCCTCCCCTGTCTGAGCGAATTGCCTTTAACTTCCTTCATGTCTAATTCTTAGCTAATGCCTTAAACTTTTTGAACTTCTCAAATGCATCAGATTTTTCTCTCAGAAAGGAAACCCATGTAAGTCTGGAGAAGTCATCAATGACTAGCATAAAGTAATGTTCTCCTCCAGTTCCTTCCTTTCGTGATGGTCCACACAGATCCATATGAACAATTTGAAGTGGTTTCTCTGAATATTTGAAACTCTTCGATTTGAATTGAGCAAGAGTCAGCTTCCCCATTTGATAGGATTCACATACAGAGTTATTAGGTGTAGATATCCTTGGAAGGTCTTTCACAGCGCCTTCATTATTCAGTTTGACAATATGATCAAAATTCAGGTGTCCAAGCCTTATGTGCCATAACCAACTTTCATCAAGTTTTCTTAAATGACATTTCTCCTTATATTCCTTCAGAGCATATACATTGTTTTCAGTTCTAACCCCTTTTGCAATCAAATCTCATGTGTTTACTATCTTTATTTTACAATTCTTAGTAGTGAAAGTGACTTTACATCCTCTGTCACATATCTGACTAGCACTAAGAATATTATGCTTTAAACCATCAACAAATAATACATATTGAGCTTTTCTTCTTCCATTACTTAAGATTACTAGACCTTTACCTCTAATCTTTCCTAGAGGATCATTTCCAAAGGTCACACTCCCTGATTTATTTTCTTTGAGTAATAGGAACTTACTTTTGTCACCTATCATATGACTGGAGCATCCGCTGTCAATATACCAGGTGTATTTTTGTCTTTGAGATGACATCACTAATCCACACTTGTTATCTTCATTCTTCTTCCAAACCTTGACATTTTCAGCTCTGTGATTTGAATCTGTCTTATAGTTTTTTAGGCAACAGTCTGTAGCATTATGTCCATAATTATGGCAGATGTAACATTCTGGTTCATTGAATAAAGGATCATAGCGATTGTTATGTGTAATATGTGGCCTTTTCCCAACCATCATATGATTTGCAGTCTGTGGTTGTTTGTTACTTGGTTGTCTCATTCTTTGTTGTGGCAGATATTTATTCCTTAGCTATCTTGATTTCTCATGTCTAAATCTTAAAGAACAATTTACAACTTTGTGGCCAAAGTTAGAGCAGTAAAAACAATATCCATAGAAAAACTCTTTGTACCTGGTAAATGGTTGTCTTCTTTGAGTAGGTTGATTTATTCCATGTTGATGATTTCCTTGAGCAAAGGGTGTATTATTTATTTGTTCTACATATTCAGTTCTGGTAGCTTTTCCTTCACTCCTCTTTGGCGGTTGATTCTCTTCCTTTGTCTATGAAGGTTTGTTGTTGTCAATGGTTGTAGATTTGACAAACTTGATGGATTCTTTGTTGCTTGGTTGACCACTACTTGATTTCTCTTCATAAACCAAACATTTTTCAAATTTGAATTCCTTTGTTGATTCAAAATGGAGGCTAATCCTTCTGAGGCTTTAATACTTGTCAAGTTCTGATGATATGAGGCTTGAAATTTATCTAGATCTTTTCTGACAGTCACTACTTCAGCTTCCAATTTTTCACCTTTTGTTTTGGCTTCCTTAAATTCTTTTTTGAGGATGTCTTCAATATTCTTAGATTCTTCTAACTTAACCTTCAACAAATAAATTTATTCAGATGGTTCATTGCATGTTTTCTCATACCTAAGCAGTAATTGTTTTTGTTTTCTTTTCTTTTTTCTGAGTCTATCAATCTCTTCCATGGAACTGACAAGTTCTCCTTCAAGATATACTACTGCTTCACAATCAACAAACTCACTTCCTATATCTTCAGTGTTTAGATCTTCTAAATCTATTAGCATGATATCATTTATTTTATCTTCAATAGAAGAGTCACTGCTTTCATCATTTGAGGGATCATCATCATTGTTAACACAAAGGATTTTCTTCTTAAAATTATTCTCCTTATAGACCATCTTGTGTTTGCGCTTCTCTTCATCGTCATATCTCTAATCCTTTCTTTTTTGAGGACACTTAGATGAAAAATTACCTATATTACCAAAGTTGAAACATTTGAAGGGTATTTTACCTTTGTATTTTCCCGATCCTTTCTTCAGTCTTCTCACAAAATTTACTTCAATCTCATCTACATCGGAGTATGTGTTTTTTTCTACTTTAAAAGATGCCTCTCTTGTAGTGGATTTACCTTTGGTGATTCTCATTTCATAAGCAATTAGGGTTCCAAGAAGTTGATCTAGTGTCAAAGTTTTGAGATCATCTGTTTCCTCTATAGCAGAGACCCTTGAGTTAAATCTATCAGGAAGAGATCTTAATATTTTTTGGACTAGAAAAGATTCATCTATCATTTCACCTAGGCCTTTCATAGTGTTGACAAGTTCTTCTATATGTAAGAAGTACTTACTGATAGTTTCATCTTCATCCACCTTTAACTTCTCAAATTTTAGTCTATGAGTCTGAAGTTTTGCGTCTTTCACCTTTTCATTACCTTCATAACTACTAATCATCTTGTCCCACATAACTTATGTTGAATCACAGTGCATGAATTTGACAAACTCAGCTTTAGAAAGTCCACTGAGGATGGCATTCATTGCTTTTTCATTAAATCTAAAATCCAACTTATCATTTTTTGAGGCCAAGACTACAGGCTTTACATATCTCATTTCAACGACATCCCAAACATCAGCACCCAAAGACATTAAATGTGTTCTCATTCTTATTTTCCAGAAGGCAAAGTTTGTTCCATCAAACAGAGGGGGTATATTAGTTGAACTTCCATCATGACTAGTCATGTTCAAGATTATGGATCTACCTTTGATCAAAGGAACCGACTCTAATACCAATTGTTGGAAATATAACTAAGAGGGGGGGTGAATCAGTTATGTATATAAGCTTGAAAATTTTCCTGTTATTTTCTGATTCTTTATGCATTATTATTTAATGTGTTGTTGATAACTTAACATGTATAGATATAGAATGATAAAGCACACAGAATACACAGAGACACTGATTTTCCTAAGGAAAACCATAAAGGGTGAAAACCTCTTCTTCTTATGATGTTAATAAAGCTCCAACTTTCATGTACATCATAGTATTTGAGCTCCAACTCAAATATGAGGCTACAACCTATGATAGAAAGATACAACTTGTAGAGAGCACCAAATATCAGATTTCTCTAGCACCAACTAGATGGAAGTACCAACTCCTAGGTTTCTCTAGCATCCACTAGATGGAAGCAACAACTCCCAGAATATCTTCTAGCACCAACTCGAATTTAGAGGACTGCAATACTCCCTAGCACCACCCTACCACCTTGAATGAATCTTATAAAAATTTACTTACTTGCTTTGTCTCTCATATGGTTTGTTACAGATCCATGTCTCCTCTACCTTCTTCAGCTTCTATACTCTTTTTTGCTTCTTCATCATTCAACTTCTATGCTCTGCTCTTTTTCCTCCTGCGCTCAACACCACCTGTTGTTCAGCTTCTCTTCTACCTTTTATGTTATGGGTTGCCTCTACATCCTCTTCATTGTGCCATGGATCTCCCCTTCAGATTATGCACTGCGTCTCGTCCTACCCACATGCATCACTCTTTGAGAGACACTTTGTCTCTTCTCTCTTCTGCATGTATTAAACATGTTGATTCATCTGTCTGATCATCATGCGAACTCTTCATCTTCTCTGGCCATTATTCAAGGTTCTTTGGCTTCTCTGGCAGTTATCCTGAGAATGTTTTTCTTCTCTGTTAGTCAAAATTATTCGCCTTCTTTGGCAGTTACAGCCAGTCATTTTTTTTGACTTCTTTGGCTTCTAAGTCCCTTCCTTCATGTGACCTCTGGTAGTGACCATATGCATATTCAAAAAGGCACTTCACATTCTTGTTCTAGAGAGCACTATCTCCATATTTTTTTATCTGACCTTGGGTGCTTAACTTCACATGACCACATGATTGCGGGCGTGATCTCTCTTCTCGTTAGCCCCCTGTCGCATGTGACCTTAGGTGACATCCTTGTGTAAGAGAATGATTGCGTGCACGTCCAACAATGGTTTTGGATTAACCGCTTTTCTCCCCGCAATCTACCTCCATCTGCCACGTACCCCTTTTCTGATACCATGGTTTCAATTGTGGCCTACCCTCAGAAAATTGACTTCCAAGCAAATTTTGATCCCGCAATCAGGCATGATCGTCAATCTCGTGGTCTGTGACATATTACCTCAATCAACGGATCTGATCTATTTTATTTTCCTACCTTCTTTCCTCCTTCCATGCATGATCCTTACGATTAACAACCAAGTGACATGTGGCCCTCCAAACCAACGGACGAGATAGATTTTGCCTTTCGGGCTTTGGGAGTCTCGATTCTCAAACTCTGCTTTATCCTGGATCATTTCACCTGGAGTCCATGATCTAATGACGTGTGGTCTTCTCGAATCAACGGTCACAATCCCTTTGAGTATTCGGGGTTTGAAAATATCAATTTTCCAACCTTTCAACCTTCCTTTTCTTTTTCTCGGAGCTGAAAATACACTGACGCTTGTCCATTTTAGATCAACTGTCACGATCCTTTCACATCTCTGAACTTCAGAATTCTCAAGTCTCAACTGGAAATAATTGAAGTGATATTTCTCTGAAATCTCAGATTAGCTGACACATTCTCCCCTTGACAATCATCGATCGAGATTTGTCTTTGGATGTTTTCACGTTCTCCCCATCCACAAACTTCTGAAGTTGTGCATCTCGTGCCACCTGTCCTCCTTGACGATGGATGATCCCAAACCACTTCGGGACTTTAGAAATTTGGGCAAGTTCTAGTGGTAAATCTCCTGAAGTAAAACTCCCAGAGTGACATTACTTACTTACGTCACTTGATGATGTGTCATGAGCCTAGTAGTTGCCACATGTCACTCGGATTTGTGATTTACACATACCTGAAATGTTGAATCAACTTTGACAATTTTCATTGTCTAATTGTGCCACGCGTCCTTGTTGATGTAGTCTTGCTAATATGGATCCTCATTCACTTCAGGACTTCAGGTATTTCGACTTTTCAAGTCACTAATTCTTCCGAAGTGAGAATCCCCAAACAGTAACCTCCTCATTACTTTTAGACCCAAACCAAATGTTGTTCGTCGATCATGTTCTTAGATTGATGGCTAGATATTTCTACAATGTTTCTTTTCTATCTTATCCTATCCTTCCACTTTAAAATGATCTGACAGATAACGTTTACTCTGGCTCTCTGGACTTTGGGGATTTCAGATCTCAAACTGAAACTCTCAAAGTGATTTCTCCGTAGCATAACCTCCTCACATATTTAGACCCAAAATGAATGTTGTTTGTTGATCAAGATCTTAGATCAATGGTTCTTACATATCCTATCTTTCCACTTAAATCAATCTGATGGATAACAGAAATTTGGATGATCGAATTCTCAATTGTTTTTCCCCGCTTATCCTATCCTTCCATTAATTCAATCTGACGATTGTTTGTCCTTTGGATCGGTGATCCAACAACCACTATCACTCTTCCTCCTAAGATTATGATCTCTCCAACTTAGAAGGTTTTCTAGGTATTCACAGGTCTAGACCTTTTCTCCTCCCGCGAGTCTGTCTCTTGGACCTCATCTGCACTTCTGGAAACTGCTATCTCTTCTGAGATTTCTCGTATTTTGTGCTCTCGAGGTTTGGTTCGTTGTTGTTATTTCCATCAATGATTAACACATTCTTCCTGTAAACTTTCCATCAATGACAAGCACATTCTTCATGTAAACATGCCAACAAGCCAACTATGTAAACGCAGGGATTCAAATAAGAAACCAAAGGAGGATCTAAAACTTGAACATTCACTCTAAAACTCTAGGGAAAATGAATCATTAACCCAATCTAAGGCCAAAAACCAGAGACTCTATAAGGTCGAAGAAATTCCTGAGAAGCCTAAACTTTTGTTAGGAGAGAGAAAGACCTCTCTTTTAAAAAAAAACACTTTCAAGGCACAGAGATGGAAGATGTTGCATCAACAACCTATGTATGTACATGGTTTGTTTATTGTGCAGGCCGAGTATGTACATGTTTTGAGCCAAAGAAGGGCACGTGCACCTTTGATACTTTTCAAAAAAGAAAAGACTAGGTAGACTGACTGGGCAGGGAAAGATGGTAAGCACCTTATAGGTGACCAGAGACCCTTAAAAGACTCATTGAACTTGACTGAAACTCAAAAGTAAATCAAGAAGCCAATTTAAACCCAAAAACCTCCCTCTAAAACCCTAGAGAGACTCCCCAATGGAGTCCCCAATTATGCTAGCGGGAAAATCCCCCTATAACTATACCAGGGTTCTAAGTATAGAAAAAACTATGAACTCTTTTAAAATACAATATAATTCCTACACTACCCCAAACATTCCAAAACACATGAATAGAAAGAGATAGAAGAGTAAGTCAAAAGTAGTACTTTTGGTCCAAACATCCGATGTTGACCTCCTCGACCTTTGTAGCTTCCTTGGATGTTGATCTCCTCCCAAAGTTGATCTGCATCAACACTCAGGAAAAAAATGCTACAAATATTCTATTTCTACTCATCAATTAGGGTTATACATAGATCATTATGCATAAATCAAATGAAAGACATAAATATATCATTTGGTGCAGGGACAAATATTATTTATTCAATATTCAAAGATTGGAAATTACAACCTTTGCAGGCCAATGCTCCACGAACCTGGTCCGGGATCCTCTTGATATTCATCAAAGTGCACCTTATGACTAAATTCTCTCACAATCAGTTGATTACTTCAAGGGAAGGGAATGGATTGCATGGGAGAAAAGGATAGAGACGGAATGATGAGCCAATAACTCAAAAAAGGTTGTAAATACTTGGGCAAGGAAGGAAATGGATTTGGGCAGAGTCTCATCATTATAATGCTTGATTATCGAGTGAGACCCAAAGACCTCATTTATATGAAAAAACGATAGTTATTTGGTTTGGGTATGGGCTAAAGTAGGTGACTTGGTTGGGAAACATCCAATAGCCCGTAATTTCCACCGAATTTCTTGCAACTTTTTAATTTTTGCAACGTTTGGAGGTAAAGGAAGGTTGTTTAGTATGCATCTAGCGTATGTATGTGGGTTTTCTAACATGAAACAAGTGTATGTACATGGGTAGTAGTGTAACAGGGCACGTACATGCTCCAAAAAATTCTTTTTTAAAAAGAGTTCCTCAGCAGTGAATTGGCAAATTATGCAAGTAGGGAATTTGCCATGTTATTCGATAAGAGTTCCCTACTCATGTAGGGAAATCTTATTGAATAATTTTCCATGTTATTCAACCAATATGCCATGTATGCATGAGTAGGGAATTTTAGGGCTATAACAACAATGAGGCACTGGATCAAGTAGACAGAAATGAGGCATATTCCTTTACATATGGGTTCTTTGGATATCACTAGGTTCGAATCGTCGAGGAAGATAAGAAGAATATTACTTTCACTACTAAGTGGGGATCATTTTCATATAATGTTATGCCTTTTGGGCTTAAGAACACCCCAACAGTGCTTTCTCGAATAGTCATTGCAGTGTTCTGTGATTTCAGTCACAAGTTTATTGAGGTCTACCTAGATGATTGGACTATATACAACTTACTTAAAGAGCACATTGGGATATTATTATTGATGTTATAATTTTGCAGACAACTACATATTTCCCTTAATCTGAGGAAGTGCATTTTTTGTGTACCCTTCAAGAATCTGCTAGGTCATATTGTTTGTAGGGAGGGAGTTTTGGTCAATCATGTGAAAGTTGCAGTAATTCTCAATATTCCTCCTCCTATCACTATCAAATAGTTGTAGATGACCCTACAACATACGGGATAATATCGCCAATTTATCTAGGATTACACAAGAATAACTGCACCGCTCAAACAACTATTGAAGAAATCTAACGAATTTTCTCATAAAGAAAACCACGAGAAAGATCACAGTGGAGTTGCGAAAGGAAATTTTGGCATAAAAAAAACCACGAGAAATATCTTGTAGGCAGGACTAGGGTGGCCTAGAGTGTTTAAATATGCTAAGTAATATGCTTGGGAATACAATGTATGTCAGAGAGTGGGAAAACCATCGCACCATGATGGGTTTCCTCTGCACCATGTTCACACACTGCGAGATTTTGAAAAATGGGTTGTCAATTTCATTGGTCGTATAAATCCTCCAGCCAAGCATTCAAAGGCCAGATGCATAATTACCGCAGCTGACTAACTAACTCATTGGATTGAAGCAGAGGCTATTTAGGATTGTTCTACAACCACTGCAACATGGTTTATTTTTTAGAATGTTATTACCAAGTTTGGTTGTCCTAGGAGCTTGACCAGTGACCAAGGAGTCCATTTTCTCAATGAAACTATAGTGACCCTTACTAGATAATTTTTATTCATCATCACAAGAGAAGTCCCTACCATCTGTAGGCTAACAGAACAGTGGAATAATTTAATAAAATCTTGGATATGAGGTTGAATAACGTTTGTTTCACAAATTGAGATGACTGGGATGAGAGGATTCCATCTATGTTATATGCATAAAGGACTACCACAAAATACTTGAACAGATATACCTCGTTTAAACTGGTATATGGCCGAGAAGTAGTTGTGCCAACTGATTTTCTCACCCCAAGTATATTCTTTTCACAAGATATAAACATATAAAGAATAAATCATTTTCACAAGGTGAATTTGTTCAAAGCAAGTATCAGAAACATCTAGGAAAGCTCCAAATGCACTAGCTTGGTCCTTTTATAGTTTTGTAAATCCATGAATCTGGTGTTGTCAAATTAGCACAACTCGATGGAATTCTTCGACCTTTCTAGGTGAATGGAACACACATGAATCCCTACTTGGATGCTTAATTATAGTTTCACTACGCTCCTAATTCTGGGAGTGTGTTAGTAAGTAGAATTTCCATTTCTATATATGTTTTATTTTCTGTCAATAAATGGTGATGTGTTATGTGTTTACGTGTATCAATGCTTAGTTGTCCTATCCAAGTGGTCCAACCTGGATATTCACTTTTTGGTCGAGAAGTTCATAGTCACATCATATCATACTTAATGCTGCTGAAATTTGAATTTTATGCCCTTGTGTCATCACATGGGTCATTAAAAGTAGTTAGTACATTTTTACCCATAATTTCATCTCTATTTTTCATAGTCACTTAAATTTTAACAATTTCCCATCCTTTTTCCAGTTCACCACTCGCATGCTCATGACTTTCCCGAATTGATTTATTGTTTCATTACCAACTTTATGGTTATGTATTTAATTTCCCAAATCACGTCGTGGATTTTTCCACGTTTGAAGGATTGAATCTACCATTAATTCTGACTCTTGTCACCTTTTATTATTCAATGCATGGTCATCGTGTCACCCTCCACATTTTTCTCATAAGAACATCTTTGGTCGACGAATCGATATTATTCTATTTTCATTGCGCTAGTTGTATACTCAGTTCTAGTACCCAATGAGATCTCTGTGAATTTGTGTCTACAGCCCTGTCCCCCTATTCACTTTATCTACTGTTGAATTTTTTTTAGCATGATTCACACCTCTAGTCGGGGATCTGTCCCCAAATACCCTACTCCACTTACACTTGTTTTCCAACCAAATTCATCAACCCCTAGGTCAAAGTTTTAGATAACCTCCATGGCAAAGTGGAACACACACGACTAGTGGATACATACTTTGTTGATGCTTCCTAGTACCCGTCCATGGTGATTAATACATTCCAATATTGCACCACCTTACAAGATGGTTTGTTCTAGCGACAATGGAAGAATTCGTTCATGCCCCTCTGCGATAGCATGCTCATGAATCTAAGGGACTTATCGGTGTTCGGAACCACCGGTGAAGTCATCAAATGCACTAAATTCCTAATCAGTTGAGTCCACAATGACACCTTCTAGATGTACAAGGGATACCCCATACATGTGGAAGACATCCACCAGTTGACAAGCTTTTCCATGATAGGTCAAAACATATTTGACAGCTTCCAGGGGTCCGGGAAGAACGACAGGAAAAAGTGTACTCTTAGCCTATATGAGCTCTATGGAAATTGTTTAGGAGGTCATGGTGCTATGATAGATCCCATTAACAATCTATAGGTACATTATGCTTGCTACATCATCGCTAGCAAGGTACGTTGGATGCCATAGCGGTGATCAAATTCACCAAGAACAATGCACCAATGAACTGGTGCCAGTATATACTTCAAGAGATGTTCTAAGCCTATGCAGACACTCATGAGAGGACTAGCTATTTAATTTATGGATATATTCTTATCACTTTTGTGATATGTAAATGGAATCCTCCTCATGGATGAAGACTTGCCCATGGTTCAAATCCTTGCATTGCCAAGTTATTTTATTCTTGGCATGCTCAGAATTTGGTTAGAAATTTTGTCAAATATAATGTTGTCTTTGTATAATGGAATAGTGAGATGATCATGGCCACTAAGAGGCTCAATATCTTGCAACCAATCCTCAACAAACATACTCACCACATCTAGTTCGGTATGAATTATGACCACACTTTTGTGCAGTCGTTGGGTGCTACGCCAGTGCTATTTCATATGAATCCTTTTTCATTTTACCTGGATGAAGTGGAATTTTAAAAGGAGGTCAAAGGATGGCCAGGGGTCCTAAGGAAAGATATTCTAACAGGATTTTCCTACACTCTGTCATTCATTTCACAAAGGTCTTCCCTAGCAAAAATGTCAGGTTCAAACCCTAGTGCAAGTAAGAGAACTCGCACACCAACCACCTCAGAGGAAGAGGCCAAGGAATAATAAGGGGACATGTAACCGAGAAATATAGTTCATACACACTTTTCCTCCATTCTTGATGATGCTCATATCTCAGGTAAATAGTTCTAGGAGGTACTAACTTCTGTCGTTCCACAGAAGAAGTTGTGTACCAAGTCCCCTTCCCAACCCACTATTGACTCTCTCATTTCTAAGGCCATCCCACTTTCCTCCATTCCACTACAAGTTCACACCACTCCACCCTGGCCACACACTAAAAATCCCATTTATTTTACTTCACCATCCACACCCATCGTCTTACATATTATTGATTACCCTCCAATTCAATCCCAATCTACTATTGTCATCGAAGAGGCCTCCAACCCACAGAATGGTGGGACAATCAATGGTTTGACCATGCCTCCATCCTCCCTAGTACATACATAGGTTGATATCATCTTTCCGGACTCTTATTCCAATCCCTCCACCACTATAGGTACCCCCCCTCCATCCCCCCCCCACTTATCATCCTATCCTAACAATTCAAGTCACCTTTGACACAACTCGAGAAACGACCTTCCCTTTACAACCAAAGATAGGACCCGATACATGAGTTCCTATGGATTAGAACTCTTTGAAAGACCAGGAGAAACAATATCATAAGTTTATGTATTCCCAGGATGACACATAGTTTATGCACAACACGACCTCTGTCAAAGAGCAAGTGGCACCAATGCTACAGAACCCAAAATAGTGTAGGTCCATCCTTGATATTTGCTTGAAATAGATAGAATTTCTTGTTATTCTTCCACCAGAAGTACAAGACTGAGTTGTGCGTATCTTCAGAGCCCACTCTCCCACCCCATAGGATGTTGGTACTCCAATATTTTCATAGCACTCTATTGCAAGTGGTCAGTTGTTTGCTTCATGATCATCATTCGATATTTCTTATACCATTGGAGAACTATCCACCTTTCCTACAACCCAAATTTTGTAGCTAATTAGGGCTTCCACTGATCAGCTAGAGCAGAGAATCACTATAGTTGAGAACAGTAATCAAGAGCTCACACAACACACATAATAGTTGCAAGAAGTTGTTTAGACTGGTACTACAGTTGTTGCTCTTGAGTAGAGATTGTGGGTACAAGTTGAGTCTACTTTCTAGGTTGTGTCTAAAATATTTATACAGGTATGGAATACTCTTCGATAGATGGAACCTAATTTCCCATAGAATTTTGACCTAGTTGCACCAGTGGATAGGGTTGGCCTTGTAGCAAATGCATAGACGTAACTAGTCGAAAAAATTGACGATCTCCAACACCAGTTGGATGTCATCTGGCTAAAAGAACAGGAGAAACCTAAAGAGATCCTCTAGAAGCTTCAACATGCAGTCACAAAGGGTGCTAATGTCAATTCCTCGCTTCACACCAGGACCGAGGAGTGTTGTTGACTCTTTGACATGGTCACATATTGGGTTGGGTTTTTGGAATAATGTAGTAGGCCTATCAAAGAGTTGTGCATGAGGCTTAAGCATATGCATGCAGAAGCTCAGGCAATTAATGACCCTATAGAGAAATTATAAAAAAATTTTGAGATCCAAGTTGAGGATGACTTCCTGGATATGATGGATGAAGTTAACAAAGCTGTGAAGACAACACTCCAATAGTTCAAGCTTACAGTTCAAGAAAAGTACATTTCACTTCAGAAGCTAGACTCTCTTACTAAAATAGAGTGGAATGATTTATTGGATACCAAGCCTGAGGTACCTGATGTCAATGTCACATGGTAATTTGTTTTGGATTCCTTGATTTTGGTGAGGAAATGGAAAGACAAGGTTGCACACTATGACATTTTACACGAGAAATCCCTTGCCATTGTTACGGAGTTGGGCCCTTTGTTTGAAGAGAACCACAACAAGCTAGCAAAAGGTTGACTCAGGATGAGTCAAGGATTATGGTCAGGGCCTGTTGGGCCCTCTGTTTTGAATACTGCCAAGTTTTATGGATGTATAAAGGTTTTTCAGAACAATACAACACACTTGTAGTGGATCCAAGTTGTGGAAAGATAAGTGTCATTGCGCCAACAAATAAAAAGAGTGATGAGTCAGTTGGGAAAATAATTGGAAATATATGGAACATTTGAGCACATGCCAGAAGGATGCAAAATCAAGAAATCATAACAACAGAATCAAGAATCCAATAATCCTTGTGGAAAGTTTATAAAGCATGGAGTTATGTAATGGGTTGGGGTTCTGTCCTAAGTTTATGTTTCGGGTTTTCCATTGGTTCTATTTTTTTTGTCCTATTGTTGTGGGGTTTGGGGGTTTTGATGTTATTGAGCATTATTGAGCATAACTACAACTACGCAGAGCTTCAGAGTCAAGACCAGGTACCTCATTATCAATTCATTTGTATAATTATTGACATAAAGAATTGTATTCCATGTATGATCAATTGTGATAAGATAATATATATTGGATTATTTGGGCACCTAAAAATTTGTCAATATGTGGATGAATGCATGGTTTCTTTCCTATTTTATATTTTATCTTCTGTGTAATTTTTATTTGTGTTATTTTTAAACATTTTTAGTAATGTATGTATTTACTTTGATGTTGGGAAACATGGATTGTTTAATGCTTTTATTTTTCTAAGACTTTCAATGTTACAATATATTTAACTGTAAGTATGGAATTGTATTGTAATGTGTTGAGCTTGATAGTATGTCCTCTATAACTCTCTTTATCACACAAGTATCGCTAGCGATTTGGGTGATACCTCCTTCCCTTTCTGAAGGTTGAATATGCCAACACAACTAGACTACAACAGTACCTTTTTTGGTAACCTATGAGAACTCTAGTCTCCAATTTTGTTCCAATGAGTAGAAATGACTCTTCCTATTCACCTATGACTCTTGATATTTCGCCTAACTTAATGTTTACAAGGATATTTACAATGTACCTCAATCCCTAAGTATTAGGTATCTAACACTCCCCCCCTTAATTCGAAGGGGTGTTTGTGAGTCCAAGCATCATTTTGAAATTTTCATTTTTTTCTCTTCTAGGCACTTTGGTGAAGATGTTTGTAAATTTCTCATTTGTGGAACAATGTCTAAAGTTAATAGTCTTGGCCTCTACATGATAATGAATCAAATGGTACTTTTTGTTGATGTTCTTTGTTCCATAATGGAATATAGGATTCTTGGAAAACTTGGTTACAAAAGTATTGTCAACTAGAGGAGGAGTAGAATTCACCTGTTTCTCCTGCAAATATTCAAGTATTTTCCTAAGAAACACAATCTCCTATGTTGCTTCTACAAGTGCCATATATTTTTCCTCTGTTGTCAAATCTACTGGAATTCACTGTTTGCACGATCTCTATGATACAACTATTGATCCAAGACTCATGGGATAGCCCGAAGTAGACACTCCATTCTCTTTATCCCCATCAAAGTATAAATTAGAATATCCAATTAGGTAGAAGTCATCCACCTTATAATACTCGAGTCCAAAGTCTTGAACTCCCTTCAAGTATTTTAGAACTCTTTTTGTAGAACACCACTATCCTTCACAAGTTTTTTGCATAAACCTAGAAGGAACACCAACAACTAATGAAATATCTAGTCTAGTGGTATTAAGATAGATAACACTTACCATAAGTTGTATGTAATCGGTTGTCTCCTCAAATTCATTCCCTTAATATTATGTAAGATTTAAATTCTACTCCATTGGAGTAGAGAGAGGGTTACACTCAACCATGCCAAACTTGTTCAACAATTCTCCAATGTACTTATTGTAGGAGATAAATATGTACTTTGAATTTTGAGTCACTTCAATACCCAAGTAGTAGTGAAGATGTCCCAAATATGTCATCTCAAATCCTTTCTTCAATTATTTCTTTATGGATGAAATATATCATTCGTTGTTCCATGTTATCAACAGATCATCTACATACACTACAAGATATACAACATTTTGCAAACTTTCTTGAAACATAAAGTTGCATTATGAAGATTAAAGTGATTGAAATTCAATTTCAGAAGATGCTCAGTTATCTTCTCCTACCAGGCGTGTGGTACTTGTTTCATGTCATATAAGGTTTTGATGAATCTTCATAAAAAAAATTCTTATCCCTTCACAAAAAAATCTTGTGGTTGAGATATGAAGAAATTCTCTTTCAAGTATACATTCAAGAAAGCAGTCTTCACATCCATTTCATAAAATTTCCATCCATTATGTTCTACCAATGAAAACAGAGTATAGATGGTATCCCATTTTGCTGTGGGGGAAAAGGTATCCTCATCATCAATACCTTATTTATGTGCAAATACGTTTTCCACAAGCCTCACTTTTTTCTTATCAAGTGAGCTATCTGATTTGTACTTATTCTTGAAGACCCACTTGCAACCAATTGGTTTGGTTCTAAGTGGAGGGTCCACCAAATTCCATGTCCCATTTTTTATGAGATCATCATACTCCTTCTACATGGATTCTTTTCACTCATCATGAGAAGAAGGCTATTCAAAGGAATTTCGTTCAAATTTAGTACATAAATTCAATTCATAATCATATGAAACACCCATATCATATACATCACCTAAATCTAAATTATCTACATAACCTCCATCTTTCCTCGTAGAACTTATGGTTCCTATATTTCCAACCTCATCAAGATGAACACTTTCAAACTTTTATAAACCACTTTGGTGGACCTTTATTAGGTTTTCCAGGTTTTCCAGGTTTCTCCACTAATGGAGATGTTGTTGCATTTCCATAAAGATTCATCCTTTCAATCCTCTCAATCACATCATCTAAACGAACTTCCTATTCAGATGAAGTGGTTGGAAATTCTTCATGAGGGGGAGATGGTTCTTCAAAGGGATATTCTAGAGATTGATCTAAGATAGGGATCCCCCTTCAAGATGTGTAATCTCATCATCAAATTCATGATATCTCTTTACATGAATGAATCTATCTAGGTGATGAGTCTATCACTCAAAAATTTTTTCATTCTTAGACGATTCAATAAAAATTAAATATCTCGAAAGAATGAACTTGTTTACCTCATCATAAAGAAAATATTCCTTGGTGTTATTTGAATACCCCAAGAATATGCACTTTTGAATCCTTGCATCAATCTTGTTTCTTTTCTCCTTAGGAATTAAGGCATAGCAAGTGGAACCAAAGACCCTGAGATGCCTCATCAAAGGAACACGACCATATCACATTTCATGAATCTTATTTCCATGAGAATGATATGGACACCTATTTTTTCACATATGTTGCACATAGAGTTGCATCATCCCAAAACCTGAATTTCACATTTTTGAAAAACATCATGGAACAAACCATATTTAAGAGAGTAATGTTCATTCTTTCAACTAAACTATTTTGTTGATGATTGTATGGAATAGTGGTTTGATTATTTATCCCATGTTAGCATAGATAGTTTTCAAATTCATTAGATGTACATTCTCTTCCATTATCAGTAGGAATACTATCAACATGTGATTGAGCTTCATTTTCAATCCATAGATGAAAAATTTTAAAATTTTAAAATTCTTGAGATTTTTGTTTCTATTGGATTACTGAGAGGGGGGATGAATCAGTAATAGAGTAATTATAATCCTTTTTCTTCAAATTTTATATCAATGTAGAATTATTATCCAATAATGAGCATTAATAAATAAACAATCACACACATACATAGTACACCAGTGTTTTACGTGGAAACCCAAATCGAGAGAAAACCACGAAATGTTTTTTCTTATATGTCTTGAAGAATTACATTCATTGGAAGCACCAACTTCCTTTGTTTTCCAGCTGCAAATGGAAGGAGGCTCCAACCCCCTATTTTCTTAGGCTACAACCTGAGGGAGGCTCCAACTCCCCAATTCTCTGGCTACAACCAGAAGGAGGCTACAACCCCCAATGTTCTCCAGCTACAACCGGAAGGTGGCTACAACCACCTGTCCTTGCCCCGTCCTGCCACCCTGAAGTAGAAATATAATGATGGAACTACTGTCACACTATCACTGTGAGATATACCGATGTACCAATAAATCTAAACCATGCATCAACCTAGACATCAACCTCTACCATAAACAAGTGCATCAACCATGCACCAACCTGTAATCAACCTGTACCATAAACAAGTGCATCCAACCATGTAACAAGTATGTACCAATCATGTTTCAACTAATCATCAACTATGAATCATCAATATGTACCAACATCATCAACTATACACCTCATTTATGTGCGCCAACTCATCGACTACTTGTCTCAACCATGTACTCAACATGTACCACAACCAAAAGCCCTCGTCAATTTCATCATCCAAATATGATTTGTAGATATGTAATAGACTTGGTGTATATGATCATATTCCTACAAACCTTCTTTAACTTTAAAAACAAGAGACTAGCATTTTCATCAAACTTTTCTTTAGTCTCACATGCCTAGTTTTGGATTAGTCAACAACCCTAACTTGAAGTAATC
>JZKD02S2220521.1:868246-879906 GCA_000966675.3 Picea glauca | reverse complement strand
ATTTCTCTTTCAGTTAATGCAATACATGAATATGTCCCTTTCCCATAATGATGATGTCACCTTATTACATGATTCCTTGATCACATGTATAGACTAGGTATTGAATATATTAATGTCTTTGTTGTGATTGGTTTGTGTTGTTGTGATTGGAACGACATAAGAGCATCAGAGCAGAGCAAGGAACAACAGATATTAAAGGAGAGCGTTCATAAGGTATGTTCACCATCCATTTCTCTTAGTTCATTCAATATCTAGATCTAGGGAAAGAGTAGTATTCTGTCATGTTTTGTTCCAGATCCAGGTGGATCTGGGGAGATTGGTCTGTGTCCGCACTCACGAATTTATCCATAAACACAGATATAACTACAAATGTACAATATTTACAGATTACAGATTTAAATGAAACCTGCAAAAACCATTTGTAAACTGTCCTAAGACAACAAAACTATTGTTTTTTGATCTTTTATAATTTTATGAGAAAGAAATTAATAAAAACTATCTAAGCTAAGTAACTAAAATAATAACTATAACTATAAATCTGAACTATATATATATAAACTACTTAAATAATACTAATAAACTAACTATTAAATAACAAATAACAAACTGACCTGAAGTAACGCTTCAGGTTTTTCCTGTATGCGATAGTTGTTTTAGCTATTCGATGGGAGGAAACCCGCACCAAATTATCCACAAGCTTCTCGTAAACAGGAAGAAGTTGTGCTCTTCAAATATAAATGACAGGACAAACAAGACATAAAAAATTACAACAATCTTATAATTTACAAATCATCGCAGTTAGATAAATCTGTTTGCAAAGATTTGTACAAAATGATTCAATTAACGAAGAAGGTAAACCTATAATTCATTAAATTGAAACAAAGCGATTGTTGTACTTCAAAATAAGAGAGATCAGATATGGACAACACATGAACCAAATCACATCAACCTACAACGAATTACGATAGCTAAAGTAGTCGATAATTAATTGCAAACTGATATGCAGAAAACTTGAAATAAAAGTTTGATATATTGAAAGCTAAAGTTGTTACAAGACATCAACTTTCATCCCAGTCTGAATTATTAATCCATAGTCTGGTTCTCCCAACAGTGATGATGATGATGGATTACAAAAAATAAATGAGTTTATAAAGACCACAGGGTAAAACATCCCTGTGGGAATTATCGAAACAGTTTACAAAAAATCTGGGGATAATATCCCAAGTCTCTATTTCTGACTCAATCTAACAACCTAAAACTATATCTAAAGTATCTCCTAAACTGCTATGGCATGCCCAATTGATCATTGAAATTCATATGCACCTGAAAGTGGACAAGAATACAGAGGTTTAGATAATGTTTTATTGATAAAAATGACAAAAATCTAATTTTTAAGACTAGCTACAAAATCTTGCGATTCTGTAGCTGGTCTAATTTGAAGACAGAATCATTTTAAATCCATTAAAAACTAACAGAATTATATTCAAACTATTAAACAAATATTTGATTACTGATTCCAAATAGAGTGAATCATTCATGCCACACCAAACCAAACTTGTATGAAAATTGAAACAAATGAAATCGTAATTGAATTGATCAAATGATAACAGGATATGTGGGATTTGTCAAACAACCAATTCGCAACAGACAGAATCGATTGATAGTTGAGGAACCAACGAAATCATCTCTTGAACCAATTTTAAAACAACCTATAATCGATTTAGCCAAGTCTTTCATACGAATTCAATAGAGACAAAACATGTCAATATGAGCTTGACAGAATCGTTTTTCAAAATAAAAACTAACAGAGCAGTATCAAATCTATCTTCGATACCAATCCAACTCATACAAGTAATTATGCTAATTCAAGACACGCAACAATCGTTTTAGAATCAAAACATGAATCGAACCAGTTTGGGCCCGACACAATCGTTACACTTGATGCAGAATCATATCAATCAACACACAGCTGTGTCCTATTTTAGCAAAGAAATTTTCTGTATAGATCGAATGCAATCAAAGCGAAAATATTCATTCAAAACAAAACTAAATCGTTTTTGGTAAATCGAAGTCAACAGGATTGTTTTTAGTCTATTAAAAGTAAACAGAAATGATCAAAAGCAAACCTGATCGAAAACAAATCAATCTTTTAAACTAATTCGAGAACAATAAACTCACACTAACCAAATCATAGCTGCGTCTGAGTATAGAAATCAAATCTTCTGTATATGATTCATAACGAAATCGAAAGTAACATAATCACTTTGAATCTATCAAAACAAATAGAGCTAATTGAAAGAAAATCCAATCCATTATATTAATTCAAGCAAACTCATAAGAAAAATCGATGTCGAAACACATACCTGGGCAGTAAGAAAACACTCGGTCATGATAATTTTGAATTAACCAAGGTCATTGCCACTTCGAAATTTCTGAAAACAATCGAACCGGTGTTTTTTTTATTCTTCTTGTTGGCTTGTAGCCCGTTGTTCTCCTTCTCCAGCACTATCACCCGTTCCTCTAACGATTTGATCTTTGATTGCAATAGGGGAACATCGGTGTAATAACATTCTAGCCAAGCATTACATTGGGTGCATGGTGATTGATCGGGCTTCGGCATCACAGGTGAGGGTTTGTTCAAATTACCAGGGGTTTCCTTGTGAAACTTGATTCCCAGGTAGTTAGGGTCGTTTTTTAGGCACGAAGGTAAGTTAAAGACATAGTCATAGGGTTCCTTAGAGCAGAGGCCATGGGAATAGGGATATTCCTCGGCTAGGAAATGTTCAATTTCAGGGTCCAAGTCCTCGCTCAGCACTATTGGCTTCTGGTCAACGTTTGGCTTGGTTTTATTCCTATCACATCTCGATATCCATCGAGCATTTTTCTTCCCTTTACCATTGATAGTAGTATCACCTCTCCCTTTCTTCCTCACAGGCCTTTTGATGGCCTTAACATTTTCTTTAGCACATGGGTCAGCCATGGTACCGCGTAGGTCCATGTCGGGACAATCCGAGGGTTTGACAGGCGGTAGAAGGATATGAAGTGGCACGACTGGTCCAACCAAAGTTTCAGTAACCACAACCTTGTCCACCTCGACAGACTCAGGAGTGACAAAGCCATTCCTAGATAGGAAGGCTTGCGAACAGTCACCATTACGTCTCAAATGGTGGACGATAATAAGTTTGATCAAGCAGTGATGAAAAAGGCTGCTATCAGCTTTCTCACGCTTGAATCTTTTGGACATCTTGTAAAGACTACGCAAGAGATAATGCGGCATGTTCAAATGATAGCCTATAAAATTCATCAATAACCAGAGATGATACAGAAATACCAAGCCATACCGACCTTCGCAGGTCACAAACTATTTAACAATTGCCAAAAGATCGTGCCACCTGGGTTTGAGGGTGGTGATAGGCATACCTTTATCATAGGAAACAATCTTCCTTGATGTGAATAAGAGCAGCCACATCACCTTGTCAACTTTGGAATTTTTAAACCACCGTTTCCCTGTAGCTGGTAGTCCTATAGCCGAGCTTAATAATTCTTCATTGAGCTCGAGCTGTATGTCTCTGACCTTAGCCCTGCATCCGTCAATGGTAAGGGTGAATTGTTGGGCAACCGAGAGGTTAAAGCCCTCGAACCTTTGGATAAACACCAGCCAACCACCATTTTCCAAATCTTTGCGAGCATTATCGAATAGCAACAGAGTTTGGCTACCATTTGGTTCTATGCGCACCACCGGTGCCATAGAACAAAATACACAGTGGCAAGGGTTTACAGCCAAGGGTTCGAACAGGGTATTCGCATGATCAAAAGCACACAGACTCCCTGAAAAATCAACAGAGTTAACCTGGGATAGTGGGAAGGCATTAATGCTTGAATGTGTGAGGGTGGTGGAGCTAGATCATCCCATGAAAAATAGTCATTTCCATAAGTACAACCGACGACGCATATATCGATTCAAATCATAATTGCATATGTTAAAAACAATGCCATTAAACAATTAATGAAATCAATGGTAAGTTGACCTAACATTTGCATAAGCATAGTTTTAGCATATTTTTAAAACCAAAACAATGATTCAAAATCAACACCAAGGGTTCGATCATATTAAATATGTGTTGTAAGAAATGATTAGACCAAGGGTCTAACCACAACGTGTTTTCATAAAACCAATGTGTCAAGGAAATCGATGAAAGACTATAGAACATGAAACCACCAATGTATTAAGGACTCAATGACAAACATTATAATATCATCACAATCTTATAAAAACGAAATCATATTAACAATTAAAGAGCGCCAAATGAGTAAATATCTTGGAGTCTTGCCAACTGTGCGATTATAATTAAATTGGAAAAACAGTGAACACATAGACAAGAGTGACCATAACAATCCAGCGACGATTTTAATTCCATTGGCATGACTTCAAAATCAGAGTTTTCACGCTTGCAGTCATGAAAATGAGAACAAAGGAAGGTGTGTGAATGTGCGAAATAGTAGTGTTGTTTTATTCAAAGATTGCGATGAAAATCAAGGGTTGCAAAACACTGGTGTAGGCAGCTTATAAGGGTAGTATAAAAATGTGAAATGGCTACCAACAATGGCGACACACTAGTAGAAGCAATTATCTCTGCCAAAATAACAAATTCAGATTAAGATAACAAGAATAATTCCACGGAAATAACCAGAAAATTGTTTAAACATCATCATTAATGAAGTATTCCAGCAGTGTTTAAAGGATGAAAACTGATAGCAGTCTTAAGACAAGCGAGCCACGATATTAAAGATAAAATCTCCAATACTGTTGATAGAGCCACTGCTGCCAACATACATCCATAGCCTCGACAGGGTTTCCATTTAACCCACTCTGATATCTGTATCCTGACAAGAAGTTCCAGATCAGAATAAAGGACATTTTAAGGTCAGAGGTTTCATATTTGCAAATTTTCATATACCCGACATTGCTTCGCTACCAGCGGGCCTGTTCAGTACCCCGACAAAGTTGTCTTGGCGTCATGCCTACATTTACCCGCTGCCAGCAGACCTGTTCAGCATCTCGGTGGGTTTACAAGCACTTCCCATAGCTCTTTTAATGATTTATTTTGTTTTTTAAAGATATATAGTCGAGCGGGGTGACGCTGAAAATTATGATATTTTAACATATTTTTTACAGACCTCAATAGAATTTTTTAGAACTGTCCTTCATTAATATCCAGAGATGGTTTATTTACATAAACAACTTTCTAAGGCAGGGAGACATATTCTGAGTCATTCCTCTAAGGAACAGGGACAACGTAAGAAGATAATAGATGATCGTGACAGGCTTTACTCACAGATTGAAATCAGTTAACTTCATTCAAACATCAGTCTTTACCAACACAGATGTAAATTTCAGAAGTATACAATTGATGTTTACACAATTTTTTAGCAGTCGTTTCCGTGAAAGAAATTTATGTTTTCTTTGTCTGAATAGTTCAAACATCAGGTATGTGTATTTCCAAAAACAAAACTAATAAGCGCAAAGGAAAAAGATCAAAGCCAAAATAGTAAAAGAAAAGCAAGGAAAATAAAAATATGTACATAGTATACAAAGGATTGTCATCAGTGGAAGTATCTTTTCAGAACTTGGCCATTTACCGGATAGGTGTCAGGCTGCCCCTCTAGATTCTGCAATCGGAAAGAGCTGGGACCCAATTTTTCAGCAATTAAAAACGGTCCAATCCATAGGTTCTGAAATTTCGTGTGCTCTCCTTTTCCCTCATGCGGTTTGTCCCATTTCAAGACAAGATCACCTACTTCAAAGTTCCTATCAGAGGCAGAGTTAGAATCGAACCAGCTTTTGACCACTAGTTGATGCTGATCTAACCTACGTTTAGCTTGGGATCTTACCTCTTCTAGCTTCATTAAGGCGTTAATTTGGTTTTCCAAAGGGGGACAATATTCTCCTTGTATTTTCTGTGATAGTTGTAGTGAGGGGAGAAGAATGTGTGGTGGAAAAATTGCTTCTCTACCATAGACGAGAAAGAATGGAGAGTTACCTACAACAGCTTTTGGTGTTACCCTATCAACCCAAATTGCATTTAACAGTGCATTGTGCCAGTTTTTGTGATTTTCAGCTACCGTTCTCTTGATAATTTTAATCAGATTCTTATTTGTTGATTCTGCCAATCCATTGCCCTGGGGGTAGTAGCTAGAAGAATACTTCAATTTAATTCCTTTTTCTAAATAAAACTTGCTCATCTCAAGAGACGAAAAGTAAGAAGCGTTATTGAATACTAAACAGTCAGGGATACCAAAGCAAGTGATAATATTCGAATTTAAAAAGGCAATTACCTGACTGGTATTCACAGTTCTTAATGCGGCAGCTTCAGACCACCTGGTGAAATAATATGTGGTTGTTATGATAAACTTATGCTGCTGTGAGGATGGCAGATTGATTGGACCTATGATATCAAGGCCCCACTGTTGAAAGGGAGAGTCTACTGAAACAGGCTGCAAAGGAAAGGCCAGTTTCTGTAACCGCCTGGATGATTTTTGACAAATAGTACACTTATGGCACAAGGCATGGGTGTCTCTGAAAAGTGTGGGCCAGTAATAACCGGCTCTCAAAACCTTGTGGGCAGTGGTGTCTCCACCAAAATGCCCACCAGCTTCTCTTACATGCAACTCTAGTAAGACTTTTTCTGCTTCGTCTTTCTCAAGACAACGCATCAGTATGCCATCAAAATTTTGGCGAAACAGAATACCATTAATCAAATGAAAGAAGGCAGAATTTAATCTTAATTCTCTTCTTTTAGTGGGATCCAGGTGACGGGGGGCTGACCCATGTTCAAGACAGAATTTTATATCGTCATACCACTGACTGACAGATTTTTGTGCACAACAAATTGCATTTTGATCATGTTGTCCTAGGTTTGACATATCATTTTCTTCTTACTGTCCTACTGCTGAATCAACAAATAACTTGCATAACCCTTGGCCTCTCACTATGTGAGCTGGGGTAATTTCTATGTCGTACTCCTGCAAGGAGGTAACCCAATTCGCCCTCTTTTCACCTAGTTCTTTCTGCACTAACAGGTTCCTGACGGTTGGATAAGGGACAATAACTTTCGTCCTAGATTTCAAAAGATAAGACCGGAAGTGTTTCACTGCTTTGAAAACAGTGTAGGCTTGCTGATCTACCGTTGGGTAATTAATTTCAGTGCCTTTGAAAGCAGAGCTCATAAAGGCAATGGGTACTTCATTGTTTTCAGTGTTCTTTTGAGTTAGGACTGTTGCGTAGGAACGGTCATAAGCAAATGTGTAGAGTGTGAAATCTTGTGAAAAGTCGGGGCTCATGAGAGAAGGAGCGTCTATTATGGCCTTTTTTATTGCATTAAAAGATTGATTTTCTAAGGGTCCCCAATGATATGGTGTGTCTTTCTTAATTAAATTCTGTAAAGGTCTGACCATTTCGGATAAATTGGGGACGAATCTCCTCACGAAGTTTATCTGGACTAAGAAAGACTGCATAGAATTTTTGGAAGTAGGAGGGGGGAGTTTCGAGATGACTTGAGTCCTTTCGGGGTCAATAATCATTCCTTTTCTTGACATGATAAATCCTAAGAGTTTACCTTGTTCTACTGCGAAGATAGATTTTTTAGGATTCAAGGAAATGTTGTATTTACGACATCACTGTAGAACGGCTCTTAAATGAGCTAGATGATCGGTTTTGTTTTTTGAAAATACAGTAACATCATCTAAGTAAACTACGATGGACTGATTGATTAAGCCTCAGAAAGCGATGTCCATCGCTCTCTGGAAAGTGGCACCGGCATTAATTAATCTAAAGGGCATTTTTCGATAAGCATTGGTGCCCCATGGAGTGCGGAAGGTAGTTTTAAGTTGGTCTGGAGGAGACATTAGGACTTGGTTGTATCCTAAAAAACCATCCAATAAGGATAATCTTTCCGAACCAGATACCTGTTGAAGGATCTGTTCCATGGGTGGGACAGGATAGTTGTCTTTATCAGAATCTCTATTAAGGTTTTGGAAATCGACGCATAGTCGAATTTCCCCACTTTTCTTCCGGATAAGGACAAGGTTAGAAACCCATTGAGTGTGTCTAACTGGAAAAATTATCTTAGCATTAAGGAGTTTATTCAATTCTTTTTTAACGGTCGGTTCGAGTTTAGGGTGCATTTTTCTTAATTTCTGTTGAAAGGGTAAGGTTTGGGGTTTCATAGGAATGATCCGTTATATGATGTTAGGGTCGAAATTTTTAAGGTCATCATACGTTCACGCAAAAACATCTTTAAATTCTTTAAACAATTTAACAAATGCGGATTTTTCTTGTTTAGAACACCCCACGCCTAAATTAATGCACTGTGGATTGTCATTAGTTCCTAAGTTTACTTTTTCATATGATAACGAGGAACTATTGGTTTTACAGTTGGCCGAGTTTTTGAATTTATCTTGAAGATCGTAAAATTTCTCTAATCTAACTACAGATTTAGGGATTGAATTTACCATGTCCGATGAGGATTCAGGAGTTCTCGGATCTGGTATTACCGTGAAATCGTGCAAATTGTCGTCGTGAGTGACTTCATCTATCACCCCACCTTGAAAAGTTTATTCCATGTGCAGGAAGCTAATAATCTGTTGATCGTCGTCGAAGACTCTCCAATTTGTGATGTTGTCGGGAACGGATGGCCTGAACAACAGCTTGATGGAGAATGCATCCGGGGACAAGCCTTCTGCTGGAAAGACTTTAGAAGCTACATTAGCTAATAGACCGGCTTCAACATTATTCAATCTAGGAATAGAATTTATATTGAAAGCAGAAAATTTATTCATTCAATTCCATACCTTGGATTGGTAGCTTTTAAGATGCGGAGATAGATAGTGGATAGAATCTCTTACCTGTCTAACCACTATTTCAGATCGCCAAAAACAGCCAAATTTTGAATGTTCATATCTAAATCTTTTCTGAGGCCCTGCAGTAAAGCCTCATATTATGCTGTGTTATTAGTACATTCAAATTCTAACCTACATGCAATCAGGGTTTTGTTACCTGGTGGATCGATAATAACGCAGCCTGCACCAACTCCTTCTTTGGACTTTGACCCATCAAAGTAAAGAGACCAAATTTGATTTTTATCAAGTACATGAGACCATTGTGTAGAAGCTGTTGGCTGCACATATGCTACAATCTCGAACTGTTGTTCTGGATTGGTGATAGCTGAAGTCTCGACCATGAAATTGCCGAAAAAGGTATCCATCCATTTTATTTCAGGTGAATCAGCAGAGGGTGTAAATGGTTCATTGGGATCATTCAAATCTATGACCATGAACTTAAGGTAGCGTTCACGATTTACCTTGATTTTGTTGGGCTTGCCATTCTCTGGAAGCCACAGGTGGGAACAATCTGTCGCGAAATAACCGTGTAGCTTCTCCGACCAGTCCCTGCTTAAAAACAGACCATACACTTCTAGAATATCCACAACAATAATATCAATAACTTGATGAACCTTGTGGTTAGATGATAATCTTTTAAGCACATTCCTTAATTCGCCTACAACTTTAACACTGGTTCGATCAAGTTGGATGATTTTTAAAGTGGATGGTTCAACCTCAGCATTAATCTTCTGACACACAAACCATGACATCACATTGGATGATGCTCCTAAGTCTACCATACAATTGTGCACGTTTCTATTAAAGATTTCGAAAGTTAACAAAAATGGAGGTACATTCCTGCGAGTACTAAGAGTGGTAGTTTGTGGTTTTTTACTCGCAGTTTCTAAAGATAATTTATCTACATTATTTGTTACATTATTTACAGGAAGGATTCCTTTATCATGAGGATCATGATTATTCTTAGTGGAAGTCTTGATCTAAAAATGAATAAGACTTGAAATCTTGAAATTATTTGCAAGTAAATTTTATGTGTTAAAAGAAAATGGATCAACTTTACAACACATTAATTAAAGGATTACTCATGCAAGATACAAATAAGTAGCAGCATAATCAATGAACATAAGAACATAAACACAACAATTGATAAAGGAGTTCACCCTTCTCTTGGGCTACATCTCTTGGTCCAGCTTCAAATGGATCATTATTATTAATTGCTCAAAGTGCTCAAAAATGTGCCTTACAATGCTCAAACTGACCAATAGACTGCTCCAATGGCTTCAGAGCATCCAAAAACCCTTAGCTGGGCTTTTTCGGCACCTCAATTGGCCAAAAAACGAAGAAGTTAAGCCTCCTGGAAGTCCTCCCTTCAAGCTTGTTGTCTCTGCATCTATAAAACACACCCTTGTTAAATGAACCTGACACACACACAATATATAGCGTGAAAACCCAGCACTAGGCACAACTGCACCAACGGTGCAAACTGTAGGACGGTTATGGGCACGCCAGCCCCTAACCGCCTAGCACCTGGGCACATAAGGGTCATATGACCGTGCACTATGGCAAATAGGGCCAAACGGTCAAAACCGTGCCAACTATACTAACTCCCTGCACTCCGATCATGGGCACATGGCATAATACCATAATACCACGGCTTTACACATTACAAACATAAAACCCCGCGCGCCCTTTCAACATAGAGCATGGTCATATAAATATAATCCATGTGACCAGGGTTTTGCTTATGGTTTAACATTCCCACGCAATACATATATATATGGTCACATAGCAAACGATATGACTATGGGTCGGGGCTAAGCCCCGGCCCGACCCCCCGCCAAACTTTACAAATTGCAAATTCAGATATATATGAGTCTGCATACATAGCAAGGCGTAACCGTTGGTCCGTTGGTCAGACGGATTTCGTGAAGGCACTATGCGGTGGGGAGGTCCAGGGGTTGAACCCCACGGACTCCAATATAATTTTACATAACAACCAAAAGCCAATAAAGGGGTGCCATGTGGCAGCCCATGATTGGACCACGTGGCACCCAATCACTTGACCAAACAATGCCACGTGTCAAGATATCATTCACCCTCAACATCCAACCAAACTCTGTGATGTCATCACATGCCATGTCATAGTACAGTCGTACGGCCCTGCCACGTCAGC
Organism: Picea glauca; assembly: GCA_000966675.3. Classification (NCBI taxonomy): domain Eukaryota; kingdom Viridiplantae; phylum Streptophyta; class Pinopsida; order Pinales; family Pinaceae; genus Picea; species Picea glauca. Next base: position 868,835 of record JZKD02S2220521.1, on the reverse strand, counting down.
CTGTACGGACTGTACAGTCAACGTCCTTTTTTTTCCTGTTTGACTTTATGAACAGATTGCAATATCTCTCGCTCTCGACGTTCATTTGAGATGAAACGAGTTGTGTTGGGTTCGCAACGATGAGGCCTACGCTCTCGTCCGGTTTAAAGTGATTTCAAGCACTTTGAATTTTTGAGCAAAATTTGATCCCCTGATCACACCTCCCCATTGGGAAGCTTTTGGACCTCCAAAAGACTATTTTCAGTCTATGTGAAGATGAGGGTATAGTTCCCTCACCCTTCCAACCTCAATCCACTTGGCTTTGCTTAGATTCATCCCTTTAAGACCAACTCGAAGATACTCCACATTTCCTCGTTTTGAAGATCGCATTCTCCTGTCAAGGATGGTGTCTTCATGAAGTTTTGTAAGATACTCTGGGGAAAAATCATCTATGGAAGGAATCTGAACATGCTCTCCTTGATCATCAATCAATGTAGGCTCATACAATTTCAAATTCTCAACATTAACAACTGCATACATCTGCATATAAGGAGGCAAATCTAAACGAAAAGCATTGTTACCAATCTTGTCGATAATATTGAAAGGACCA
>JZKD02S2220521.1:846726-865640 GCA_000966675.3 Picea glauca | reverse complement strand
GACAGCCTTTCTGAGATCTTCATCTTCTGCAGGAACACGTTCATGACTTTCTGCATGAGCCATACTTGGTGAATGCCTCCTTGAAACTTGCGGTGATTGTATATGCTTCCTCCTTTTCGGATGAGAACTTGGCTCCACAAGTTGACCTTCTCCTCTTGTGAGTTTCAAAATTGTGAGCATCAGAAACAAAACACTTGAAAAACAATCAAGTCTTCAAAAACCAGTGCTCTGATACCAACTTGATCTAAAAATGAAGAAGACTTGAAATCTTGAAATTATTTGCAAGTAAATTTTATATGTTAAAAGCAAATGGATCAACTTTGCAACACATTAATTAAAGGGTTACTCATGCAAGATACAAATAAACAATAGCATAATCAATGAACATAAGCACATAAACACAACAATTGATAAAGGAGTTCACCCTTCTCTTGGGCTACATCTCCTAGTCCAGCTTCCAATGGATCATTATTATTAATTGCTCAAAGTTCTAAAAAATGTGTCTTACAATGCTCAAATTGACCAACAGACTACTTCAATGGATTCAGAGTGTCCAAAAACCCCTAGCTGGGATTTTTTGGCACCTCAATCGACCAAAAAATGAAGAAGTTAGGCCTCCTGGAAGTCCTCCCTTCAAGCTTGTTGTCTTTGCATCTACAAAATGCACCCTTGTTAAATGAACCTGGCACACACACAATATATAGCGTGAAAACCCAACACCGAGAGCAACCGCACCAATGGTGAAAACTGTAGGACGGTTATGGGCACGCCAGCCCCTAACCACCTAACACCTGGGAACATAAGGGTCATATGACCACGCACTATGGAAAATAGGGCCAAACGGTTGAAACCGTGCCAACCGTACTAACTCCCCGCGCTCTGGTCATGGGCACATGGCATAATACCATAAGACCGCGGCTTTACACATTACAAACATAAAACCCCGCGCGCCCTTTCAACATAGAGCATGGTCATATAAATATAACCCATGCGACCAGGGTTTTGCTTACGGTTTAACATTCCCGCGCAATACATATATATATGGTCACATAGCAAATGATATGACTACAGGTCAGGGCTAAGCCTCGGCCCGACCCCCCGCCAAACTTTACAAATTGCAAATTCAAATATATATGAGTCTGCATACATAGCAAGGCGTAACCGGTGGTCCGTTGGTCAGACGGATTTCATGAAGGCACTATGCGGTGGGGAGGTCAAGGGGTCGAACCCCACGGACTCCAATATAATTTTACATAACAACCAAAAGCTAATAAAGGGGTGCCACGTGGAAGCCCATGATTGGGCCACGTGGTGCCCAATCACTTGACCAAACAATGCCACATGTTGAGATATCATTCGCCCTCAATAGCCAACCAAACTCTGTCATGTCATAGTACATTCGTACGACCCTACCACATCAGTATGTACGGACTGTACAGTCATCATCTTTTTTTTGCCTGTTTGACTTTATGAACATATTGCAATATCTCTCTCTCCCGACATCCGTTTGAGACAAAACGAGTTGTGTTGGGTTCGCAACGACGAGGCCTACGTTCTCGTCTGGTTTGAAGTGATTTCGAGAACTTTGAATTTTTGAGCAAAATTTGATCCCCTGATCAAGTCTTCTGAGGAACTTTGTTCTGAACAACCTTGTTACTATTTGAATTACCATTTTTTCTATTCTCTGCGATGTTCTGTAACATTTTTTGTAGCAGAAATGGAAATTTTATTAACTCATAAACATAAATGTTAGCCCTCAACTTTTTAAGATCTTCAACTAAATCATAATCTAAGTTGGGGTTTACATGACTTTGTTTAGTCTCAGCTGGTTTAGATTTCTTTGGGGGCAAAGTCGTAGTGTTTTCGGAAGAAGGTTTTTTTTTTGTCTTACTCCTAGTATTATAGGGATGCACTGTCTCGAAGTTAGCTTGAAAGATACTATCTGAGAAGTGTCCAAAAATGTTTGGAGAAGATTCTTCTTCTTGAACTATCTCTTGTTCAACTACCTCCTTAGGAATCTTAGGAGGCATCAAGTTATCTTGGGCTTCTAAAATTGTTTGAAGGGCGTATTGCAGACTTTCTATATTAAGGCCGTCAATAGTTGGATTAGGTCGGTTGGTGGGAAAAGGCTTCCTGAATGGGGTTTTGCAAGGCCCTTTGCTCGAAGAAGCTTCTTCAGCTGTCCTTTTCAAATCTATAACTTGATTTGACAGTTTTTGAATGACTTTAGTTAAGTTTTCTAAATCAGATCTTTTAGGTTGTGTTTTACTTTGAGTAGGTCTAGGGAGGATTTCGATCTTCTTTTTGGAAGATGAACTAGTTTCTGTTTCTTTGCTAGTAGTGTCTTTTAAACTAAGGATGTCTTTTTCAATCTGGCTGGCCTCCTCAAAGGCCTCTAACAACGTGTCTTTCTTAGATCGTTTAACCCAAATGGCTATACTTTGATGCAGGGATTTAATATAGTATGCTATGATAAGATTCTCGGCAGGCATGGAATCGGTAGGAATTAGGTTCTTAAGTGTTAAGAATCTTTGATTAAAGTCTTTAATTTTCTCTTTTGGGTTCATTCTTAAGCTAGAAAGCTCCATGACTAGGACTTCCAGAGTTTTATCGTCTCCAAAATTTTCCAAAAATCATGACTCAAACTTTTCCCAAGACACGATGGTATGGGGTTGCTAGGCAAAGTACCAAGTAGATGCATTACCCTCGAAAGTGTAGGGGAACAACCTACAGACTACGTCTTCATGCTCGACATTGCGGAGTCTAATGGCTAACATAAACTTTTTAATGTGATCTTTGGCAATCTGTTTAGAGTCGGGGTCAAAATTGGGAAGCCACTTCTCCGGATGTTTGGGTAAGGGATGTTGAGCCCTAGGTATGGATACTGCATCCTAGTCAAGCCAAGGTCTGGCAGGATTGTTCTGGTTGGCCATTAGTGTAGTCGGTGTGGAAGGCTGAGAAGAGGAACTGCCTTTGTGAGAAGAGTCTTCTCTTGAATAAGAAGGAGATGATGGAGGTGGTGAGGGAGGTATTACAGATCCTCCTGCAACAGGAGTGAGGATTGGATCTATAGGGTTCACAGTGAGGTTAGTGCCTCCAAGTTGTTCTCTGATATCAAATAAGTCTAAAGGTTGGTCCAAAGGTCGATTTGGTTGCCTTAAACGGGCTAAGGCACTATGTGTTCTTAAGAGAGATTGGCGAACAATCTCTTGTATATCACCACCTATGGGATTTGGGGTTGCTGGCTCAACTGTGATCCGTGGATCGTCGTTTGATGTGGTTGTTGTTTGAGGGGGAATGTTTTCGTTCGAATAACTTCTTGTCACTATAGGTGAGCGATTAGGTGGTGGAGGAGTCTTGCGACCACCTTGTGACTTTAATAAATTGCAGGCCCTCCTTCTAGCGCCATTTGTTGACGGGCAAAATTGAACGCTCGCCAACTAGAAGAGTGGATCCGGTCTGGGGTTGTCTAAATAACCCAAGCCGTTTGGGATGATCCACCTTGACGGGTTCAGCGGCTCCGTTAGCCGATATAAGTCCTAAGGAAATGAAAGAAAACTACACTAAGTAACTAATCTAAATGAAAACAATAACTAAAACAAATCTAAAATAAATATCTACAGTCTATTACCTAAATTATACAACAATAATTCTATAAAATTAAATGTTCAATTTTCAACAGAATCAGATATAACTACAAATGTACAATATTTACAGATTACAGATTTAAATGAAACCTGCAAAAACCATTTGTAAACTGTCCTAAGACAGCAAAACTATTGTTTTTTGATCTTTTATAATTTTATGAGAAATAAATTAAATAAAAAATATCTAAGCTAAGTAACTAAAATAATAACTATAACTATAAATATGAACTATATATATATATATATATATATATATATATATATAAACTACTTAAATAATACTAATAAACTAACTATTAAATAACAAATAACAAACTGACCTGAAGTAACGCTTCAGGTTTGTCCTGTATGCGATAGTTGTTTTAGCTATTCGGTGGGAGGAAACCCGCACCAGATTCTCCACAAGCTTCTCGTTAACAGGAAGCAGTTGTGCTCTTCAAATATAAATGACAGGACAAACAAGACATAAAAAATTACAACAATCTTATAATTTACAAATCATCGCAGTTAGATAAATCTGTTTGCAAAGATTTGTACAAAATGATTCAATTAACGAAGAAGGTAAACCTATAATTCATTAAATTGAAACAAAGTGACTGTTGTACTTCAAAATAAGAGAGATCATATATGGAAAACACATGAACCAAATCACATCAACCTGCAACGAATTACGATAGCTAAAGTAGTCGATAATTAATTGCAAACTGATATGTAGAAAACTTGAAATAAAAGTTTGATATATTGAAAGATAAAGTTGTTACAAGACATCAACTTGCATCCTAGTCTGAATTATTAATCTATAGTCTGGTTCTCCCAACAGTGATGATGATGACGGATTACAAAAAATAAATGAGTTTATAAAGACCACAGGGTAAAACATCCCTGTGGGAATTATCAAAACAGTTTACAAAAAATCTAGGGATAATATCCCAAGTCTCTATTTCTGACTCAAGCTAACAACCTAAAACTATATCTAAAGTATCTCCTAAACTTCCACAGCATGCCCAATTGATCATTGAAATTCATATGCACCTGAAAGTGGACAAGAATACAGAGGTTTAGATAATGTTTTATTCATAAAAATGACAAAAATCTAATTTTTAAGACTAGCTATAGAATCTTGCGATTCTGTAGCTGGTCTAATTTGAAGACAAAATCGTTTTAAATCCATTAAAAACTAACAAAATTATATTCAAACTATTAAAAAAATATTTGATTACTGATTCCAAACAGAGTGAATCATTCATGCCACACCAAACCAAACTTGTATGCAAATTGAAACAAATGAAATTGTAATTGAATTGATCAAATGATAACAGGATATGTGGGATTTGTCAAACAACCAATTCGCAACAGACAGAATCGATTGACAGTTGAGGAACCAACAAAATCATCTCTTGAACCAATTTTAAAACAACCTATAATCGATTTAGCCAAATCTTTCATACGAATTCAATAGAGACAAAACATGTCAATCTGAGCTTGACAGAATCGTTTTTCAAAATCAAAACTAACAGAGAAGTATCAAATCTATCTTCGATACCAATCCAACTCATACAAGTAATTATGCTAATTCAAGACACGCAACAATGGTTTTAGAATCAAAACATGAATCGAACCAGTTTGGGACCGACACAATCGTTATGCTTGATGCAAATCATATAAATCAACACACAGCTGTGTCCTATTTTAGCAGAGAAATTCTCTGTACAAATTGAATGCAATCAAAGTGAAAATATTCATTCAAAACAAAACTAAATCATTTTTGGTAAATCGAAGTCAACATGGTTGTTTTTAGTCTATTAAAAGTAAACAGAACTAATCAAAAGAAAACCTGATCGAAAACAAATCAATCTTTTAAGCTAATTCGAGAACAATAAAATCGCACTAACCAAATCATAGCTGCGTCCGAGTATAGCAATCAAATCTTTTGTATATGATTCATAACGAAATCGAAAATAACAGAATCACTTTGAATCTATCAAAACGAACAGATCTAATTGAAAGAAAATCCAATCCATTATATTAATTCAAGCAAACTCATAAGCAAAATCGATGTCGAAACACATACCTGGGCAGTATGAAAACACTCGGTCATGATAATTTTGAATTAACAAAGGTCGTTGCCACTTCGACATTTATGAAAACAATCAAACCGATGGTTTTTTGTTTCTTCTCATTGGCTTGTAGCCTATTGTTCTCCTTCGCCAACACTGTCACGTGTTCCTCTAACGATTTGATCTTTGATTGCAACAGGGGAACGTTGATGTAATAACATTCTAGCCAAGCATTACATTGGGTGCATGGTGATTGATCGGGCTTTGGCATCACAGGTGAGGGTTTGTTCAAATTACCAGGGGTTTCCTTGTGCAGCTTGATTCCCGGGTAGTTAGGGTCATTTTTTAGGCATGGAGGTAAGTTAAAGACATAGTCATAGGGTTCCTTAGAGAAGAGGCCATGGGAATAGGGATATTCCTCAGCTAGGAAACGTTCAATTTCAGAGTCTGAGTCCTCGCTCAAAACTATTGGCTTCTGGTCAACGTTTGGCTTGGGTTTATTCCTAGCACATCTCGATATCCATCGAGCGTTTTTCTTCCCTTTACCATTGACAATAGTATCACCTCTGCCTTTCTTTCTCGTAGGCCTTTTGATGGCCTTAACATTTTCTTTAGCACATGGGTCAGCCACGGTATCGGGTAGGTCCATGTCGGGGCAATCCGAGGGTTTGACAGGGGGTAGAAGGATATGAAGTGGCATGACTGGTCCAACCAATGTTTCAATAACCACAACCTTGTCCACCTGAACAGACTCGGGAGTGACAAAGCTATTCCTAGATAGGAAGGCTTGCCAAAAGTCACCATTATGGCTCAAATTGTGGACGATAATAAGTTTGATCAAGCAGTGATGAAAAAGGTTGCTATCATCTTTCTCACGCTTGAATCTTTTGGACATCTTGTAAAGACTACGCAAGAGATAATGCATCATGTTCAAAGGATAGCCTATAAAATTCATCAATAACCGGAGATGATATAGAAATACCAAGCCATACCAACCTTCGCAGGTCACAAACTGTTTAACAATTGCCAAAAGATCGTGCCACCTGGGTTTGAGGGTGGTGATAGGCATACCTTTATCACAGGAAATAATCTTCCTTGATGTGAATAAGAGCGGCCACAGCACCTCATCAACTTTGGAATTTGTAAACCACCGTTGCCCTGTAGCTGGTAGTCCTGTAGCCGAGCTTAAGAATTCTTCATTGAGCTCGAGTTGTATGTCTCTGACCTTAGCCCTGCACCCGTCAAAGGTGAGGGCGAATTGTTGGGCAACCGAGAGTTTAAAGCCCTCGAACCTTTGGATAAACACCAACCAACCACCATTTTCCAAATCTTTGCGAGCATTATCGAATAGCAACATAGTTTGGCTACCATTTGGTTCTATGTGCACCACCGGTGCCATAGAACAGAATACACAGTGGGCAAGGGTTTACGGCCAAGGGTTCAAACAGGGTATTCGCATGATCGAAAGCACACAGACTCCCTGAAAAATCAATAGAGTTAACCCAGGATAGGGGGAAGGCATTAATTCCCAAATGTGCGAGGGTGGTGGAGCTAGATCAGCCCATGCAAAACAGTCATTTCCATAAGTACAACCGACGGCGCATATAGCGATTCAAATCATAATTGCATATGTTAAAAACAAATCCATTAAACAATTAATGAAATCAATGGTAAGTCGACCAAACATTTGCATAAGCATAGTTTTAAAACCAAAACAATGATTCGAAATCAACACCAAGGGTTCGATCATATTAAATATGTGTTGTAAGAAATGATTAGACCAAGGGTCTAACCACAACGTGTTTTTATAAAACCAATGTGTCAAGGCAATTGATGAAAGACTATAGAACATGAAACCACCAATGTATTAAGGAATCAATGACAGTCATTATAATATCATCACAATCTTATAAAAATGAAATCATATTAACAATTAAAGAGCGCCAAATGAGTAAAGATCTTAGAGTCTTGCCAACTGTGCGATTATAATTAAATTGGAAATGCAGTGAACACATAGACAAGAGTGACCATATCAATCCAACGATGATTTTAATTCCATTGACGTGACTTCAAAATCAGAGTTTTCACGCTTGCACTCGTGAAAACGAGAACAAAGGCAGGTGTGCGAATGCACGAAATAATAGTGTCGTTTTATTCAAAGATTGCGATGAAAATCAAGGGTTGCAAAACACTGGTGTAGGCAGCTTATAAGGACAGTATAAAAATGTGAAATGGATACCAACAGGTTGTTATGCCATTTGGGACATCTTTGTGCTCCTACAAGTGAGTGTGAAAAGTTGATTTGAAAGGCTCACTATAGTCGGATGGCAGGAAATTTTGGCGTGGAGAAAACTATGGTCATTCTATAGAAACATTTTTATTGGAAAAAACTTCGATAGGACTTCAACAAGTATATCAAATCTTGCATTGTCTATGCCATTGTCAAGCCAGTCATCAAGAAGCAAGGCTTATACACCCCTTTTCCTACACCTAAGAGGCCTTGGGAATCCATCTCGATGGATTACATGTATGGCCTTTTATCCACCAAGCAAGGCAATGATTGTGTATTTGTGGTGGTTGATCAGTTTTCGAAGATGGCCATTCTCACATCCTACAAGAAGAGAATTACAATGACAGATACTTCCAAGATCTTCTTCGAATGAGTGTGGGTCCATTTTGGGGTACCCCAGACCATCATCTCCAATCAGAACAACAAGTTCCTCAACACATTTTGGTTGAGTCTCTAGTCACTGTTGGACACCAAGCTCACTAAATCCACTTCCTTCCACCCTCAAACCGATGACCAAACAAAGGTCGTCAATCAGATGATTGTGCACATCCTATGCATGTATAACCCTAATCATTCACGTACATGGGATGAGATTCTTTCCTATGTTCATCAAATCTACAACATGGATCTCCATAGCTCCATTGTCCATAGCCCCTTTCAGGTGGGGTTGGGATTCCAACCCTTGGATCCCATTGATGTTGCACTACCTATTGCAACTACACAGACATACTCTTCCCATGTTCAATCTAAGGCTGACAAAGCCACTAGATTCATTGAGCAGATTCAACACATCCACCAACAGGTCTATGATATTTTACGAAAATCCAATGCTAAGTACAAGCAACGCCATGATCAACATCGGGTACCGCACAAGTTTCAGGTGGGAGATAAGGTCTGGTTACATTTGTAGAAAGAACGCCTTACAGGGCCCCATTGGAATCTTCGTCCACCTTGCTATAGGACTTACACCATCACCAAGGCTATGGGTGAAAATGATTTTGATCTCAATAGTCCCCCCTTCCTTGGCTTGCACCGAGTGTTCAATGTGAACCTCCTTTGGCCATATTTTCCACCATTATTGGACACCTCGGAGATCGCAGAATAGTTGACACCAACAGAGATCAAACCTGATTGCATGGAACATGTATCCATTGATCATATAGTGGACACACAGGTCAAGGGCACTCACCAGCAGAGGATCCAACTTTAGCGGGTTGTTAAGGAAGGGTAGCTCCTTCACCAAGGCAAGTGTCTCACCTAGAGCCAAATTCAATAGAAATTTCCTCAATTGATGGGGGCACTCGAAGCAATGGATACCATTGCTTCCTCCTGGGGGAGGAATGATCTAGGTGGATATTGGTGGCCAACCATCTATTCCAACTGGATCCTCTTGATAGTTTTTAGTTCAACACGTTCTTCTGTAATTCTTTGTAATTGTGGGTTCTACACTTCCGGGGTTGTCTGAAGCCCTACACAGCTTCTAGGTGGAGATTGGTGTCCACCCACCTAATCCAACTAGCTTATTTTGGAATTTTTCATGTCAGTACAACTTTCTCTACTTCCAGGGCCATTTTGGGGCCCTAAACAACTTTTTTTTGGCTTGCCATAGTCAACCTATAGACAAAGTCAGTGTTTGATGGAATAATGTGTATTTCTCAAAAATACCTTTCCAATGGGCTATCATGTGCCTAAAACGGAGGTCGTATGAAAAAGTTACGACCCCGGGAAGTTGAGGTACCAACTTACCCATAGAGGCCCACATAAATTTTGGCATTTCATCTCCTAGTTTTATGTTTTTGGATGTCTAGGTTTTTGGAATTCATGAGTAATGTTAAAAAGGCCTCTGGATCTTCATTGTAATTATTTTTCTCAGACGAATGCACGTAGCAGCCACATATATTCTTAGAGATAACTACCACCATTCGAGCAAGTTGTTTTTAATTCTGCAGTTTTATAGTTTCAACCTATTTTATTTATTAAATAGAAGTTATTGTTCACTGGATATCTATTTTTGTTCTCTGTATCTCTGTGTTATTGTATTCAATTTGTTATTCATTTCGTTCCACTCATAAATCCGGATCAACCAGTGAGTAATCCTTCACAAACTTCATTGAAAAATCATTTAGATGTGTGTTTTTTTATGTTGTTGTCGATGTATTTCCTTTACCCTTCTCCTTCTTCGAACACTGAGATACATAATTCCCATTCTTATGACACAAGAAGCAATTTATTTTACTCAATTCCTTCTTCTTCCTTGGCGGTGATGAACCTTCATCATTGTTACCCTTCTTGTTAGAACTCTTTCTTTTTCCCTTCCTTGTCTTACTAACAAGGGCCAAGTTATCATAACTACTTCCCTACTTTCTGCTCTTAGACTCCTTTGGAGTCTCTTCTTGGATGAAATCATCCCAAGTGTTTTCCAATTTGGGAGTTTCTCCCAAGTTCAGAATCCCTTGACAAATGGTTCCTTAGAATTGGGAAGACCATCCAATGCCATGTTCATGAGCTCTGTGTCCTATGTTTTCTCCCCTCTAAATACAATCTAATCACACACTTGTGTGGTCCTCATGAAATAGTCAGTAACATTGTCATCTCTTGACATATGCACCAATCTGAGTCTATTCCTTAAGACCATCTTCCTATTCATTTTTTTTCTCTGAGTCTGTTCCTTTAACACCAACGTCACTCTTGTTTTTTGAGATAGGAAGTTGAATTATCCATCCAATCTATATTCAACTCTCAATGGACCTGATAACTTTCCCTAGAAAATAACATATTGATGAAATTTCCCTTGTACTCACCTGTACAGACCTGTATTCGCCTGTCACAATTGAACCTTGAGTATGTATGTTCCTTCCCTTAAGGAAACTTTTGTATACACAATTGTCTCCAAAGACATTCATGCATGTATGCACATGTTCCTTCTACAACCTATGTACAACTCCGTAAAACTACAAAACCATGGTTTTGCCTCAGTATGACTATTTCTTTGAAATCAATCCTTTGATTTCTTCCTGCTAGTTATGGATCTGCTAAGATGTCCTGTTAAAATGATGGACCTAATATCAATTGTTATGAATCTAAGATATGGCTTCCTCCTAGAGTATGTGCTATGATACCATGTTGAAAACCTCTTACTCAAATCCTAGGTATATTGTTATCTAGTGAATTGCTTACTACATATCATATTAGTAGCTCACAAAACAAAAATAATTGTTGGAATATTTGACTCAATAAATATAGCAGAAGAAAAACTGAAAACCAAATTATGCACACATAAACACCAATATTTGTGGGTAGATAGTCCTAGAAAAACCTCAGAGGGAAAAATAGTACATATATGATTTTATTATACCAAAAATTAGGGATCTTGTAACAAGGAGAGTGTCCCACTGAGAGAAATACAATTGCAAACAAACCTAGCAAAGTCTGATCTACTGTACAACCCTGATCTACACACTTTTCAAGGTGCATGTGCCTTTCCTTAAGCATGCCCGTGTATACACGACTGTCTCAATTTTGACCCGCATACATGACTCCAAAGACTACAAAAAACTTTGTACGACACTAACCTTTCTGGTGGCTTCATTCAGCTGAAACCCACTTGTGGTTGCTTCTGTTCTCTCTTCTCCTTGACCTGATCTCTAGATGGAAGTCTTTCTCCATGTATCTGAGATCTCCTTGAATCATACTCCTTTGTAATCCAATCCTCTTTCTGTCAACACTTTCTCATTCACCCTATCCTTGCTTTTATAATCTTGAGTTATATCGTAAACCTAATCTCCAAAGTGATTGATGGTTGAGATTATTTCTCGCCTCACTTGAGATCAATGGCTAAGATTAAATGCTAATTTTTAGCATTTACTTAAATAACTCAATTAATTAAAGCACTTTACTTTGATAATTTCTTTAATTAAAGTAAAGTCTAGGATATAAGGCTTTTGAATATTTCCACATGTCTAGATGCATAGACGTGTGCAAAAATACACGTTCGATGCTACCACCAACATCAACATTTTTCCTATGGAACAGGAGGGTTAATGTCCAGTTTAATTAAAAAAAACCTCCTACATCTTTTTCGTGGTTTAATATATCCCTAATTCATGAAAGCACACCCTTGTAAATCATCATTATGTCTTCCATTGACCTTCATAACATCAAACATCACAAAAATAGTACGACACCAAGGAAAAATGCATTGCAAAAAGGACTAAAAAATGCATTGGTTTTCAACAAAGGATCAACTAAAATCTAATAAGTTTTCACATTATGTAAGTATATTCCATTCTAATTTGTGAAAATGACATCTTCTCAATATTACATCATGCAAGTATATATTTCATTGAATTTAGAGTGCATTTGGAGGCAAATATGCTCACAAGCAAGAACATAACATCTAAAGATGAGAAGGATAATAACATCTCACTTTAACCATCCATGCTAGACTATATCCTATTGACAATTATTACATATTTACACATTTTAAACATATTTTTTTTTAACAAACAAATCTCTCATAATCCCCTATATTTTAAACTACATTGCAATCAAAACATGTTTTCAAAATAAATACTATTTTTAAAGTAAAAATGGAAAAAAAAAAATTTCACGCATCTATTAAATTTCAACTATAAATCCACAAAAATCAATTCATGCAAATATTAAACATAAGTAGGATAGTAGTAGCTTGCATTTGAGGAATATGGACCAAATACCAAAGTCTTGAATAGAACATGGCCAAATACCAAAGTTTTGGAAATAACATGGCTATTTAAACTATGTGTAGATAATCACTCTAAATGCTATTTTATTAATTTTAGTGATGGAATCGTAACAAGTATACACATACAAAGCAGATAAAAGATAAAAAAAACAACATTGCCCCTAAAATTCTATTTTTAGTTATTTTTTCCCCATCAATGCACTTGAGCTATTGTGATGGGATGTTAGTTACATGTGGACCATGCCAAACCCTAATTTCTATTTTTAATCTTTTATCCTGTCATATTCAACCACTATAAGGAATACCATGTCAAGATGGTTTTCCACCATGAAACTATCAATAGAGCCCTTGAGGTCAACCATACACATCAATCCATCTAAATAAGTTTATGTTGTTGGAATGACACTAAAATCTTGAGAACCTCTTTCTCTTGATTCCATATTTTAGTCTACTTTCCTTCTTTGTTAACTAGAGTTGGAGTTGGAGCACACCAAGGAAGCGAAGGATCCATCCCAAGGAAGGAATTTAGAGCCCATTTTCCTTCATCAAGCCTCTTCATCAAGTGTTGTTTACTTTGCCATCTTATTGGGTTGATGAAAATTTTCACATTCTTTATTTTCGTGTTCATGTTAAGTAGGATTTCTTTTATACATTTGGATTTTACTTCTTGCATGGACTAAGGTTTTAAGGTATGTGAATATATCTAAGGTTTTAATTCTAGGTAATTTAACCACTCATTTGTTTCTTGATCTACAACCATCAAATTAAAGGGTTTTTGCTCATATTTTTGACAAATACCCACCAAAAAGTGTAAACCCATCCACATTGATTATGGCACTTGATCCAGTAGGGTCATCTAGCAAGGCATTCAATAGCCTAGGGGATTGACCCCGAGACCTCTTGTATGAAGCTCAAAAAATCTCAACCACTCAAGCCAGCCCACTAGAATTATACCGTTTCTAATTATTTCAATTGTTGTTCCTATCATCGATTGTTTGAAAATTCTTGTAGAAACTACGTATTTTCCTTTAGTCCAAAATCTACCTATATCATTTGTTGGTTGAAGTTTTATGAAGATAGATGAGAGTCGGTGCTTAAGTTATATTGTTTTGAGCATCAACATCTATGATATCATAACATGAACCAAGGTCTTATCAAAGGTATTTATTCACTTAAACCTAATGTTGGAGAATTTGTCAATGGAAACTTCGTTTATAATGGATTCCTTACAATTCTAGAATAATAAGCTTCATTCAATAACACTATGGAGTGTCTACATACATTTTACATTGCAATATAGAATTCAGAGGGACAAACCCCAATGTTATAGAAAAAGAAAGTTCCAAACTCCAAGGAATATTTAAGGTTAGGTGCAATATAGAATTTAGTATACTGGCTAGATATTTAAGTTTCTTGAGGTACTCTATACATTCTAAGATCCAACAAAAGACCATTGGAGGTGGTTGTCTAGAGAGTTGAAAAGATCCAAAATGGATCACTTAACCCTTGAGTGGCCAAATTTCATGTTTGTACTTAAGTTGTTACATCCATCCACGTTTATCATATTCATGCTAATTTATTTCCATGAATGCATAATAGAGTTCGGAAAAGGCCCTAAGGAATTTTCTATGGGCCAATATCTTTGGTGGAAAAGGATTTCACATGGTCAATTGGGACTTGTATTACACCTTGAGAAATACGGTAGTTCAATGGGAATTTTTAAAACACTCGCATAGGGCCAAATCTTGTTTGTTAAGTGGGTGAATCACGATTTGGAAGAGGAGGAGGTTTGGAAGGTGTTTTCGAAAATTTATAATACTTGCATATGGAATCTGGGAAAAATATCCTAGAAAGCTCTCGAATTTAAGTTTGTTGCCATTATCTCTACTATGGTTAAGATCAAAGTTTCTTGTGTGGGCCAAAGTATTTCGGAAGTTTGGAAATATATTAACGCATTCATTTCTTAGAAAGAGTAGTGTTTATGAGCTAGTATGATTTTTTGTTATGACCATTGCATTCACTTGACGCCTCTTCTAATGTAAGAGGAGAAAAACTTGGGCGAGATCTATTGGTTCTCAACCCTTGGATTCTATATGAATGGTGGAATGGTATTGTTTTAGCTAGGGACATGTAAAATAATCAATGATAGGATTGCATTCCATGCATAAGGGATTGTATTCCATACACGGATTGAAGTCCATAAATGGGCTTTTCAACCCCAAGGGTTCAAATTTCGATCCTTGATTCACTTTTCATCAAGCTAGGTCAACATTCTCCTTAATCCTAGTGGGGATACTAGAAGTAGAAAATTACACATGATTTTATGAAGTATACTAATGGTTATAAGTAGCCATTTGCAAGGCTATTCCCATGGAAGCCTATTATGGAATGCAACAAATTATTTTGTGCATTGTAACTATTTAAACAATCTAAAAATGCTCAATCATCCATTATGGTTGTGTCCGCTTGCCAAGTCTAGATGGGGTAAGCTATGTCTTTTTAAGGTAAAATTGTCCTTGTTTCTATATCATAGAAAGATGCCCTCCTATGAGATAACATTCCTAGATTGTTGATTTCTAAGATCGGTTGCAACTCATTTGCAAGGAAAATATTTTTTCCTATGGAACAAGAGGAATAATGTCCAATTTAATTAAAAAAATGCTTCTACATCATTTTCATGGTTTAATATATCCCTAATTCATGCAAGCACGCCCTTGTAAATCATCATAGTGTCTTCCATTGACCTCCATAACATCCAAACATCACAAAAATGGTATGACACCAAGGAAAAATGCATTGCAAAAATGACTAAAAAATGCATTGGTTTTCAACAAAGGATAAACTAAAATCTAATAAGTTTTCACATTATATAAGTATATTCAATTCTAATTAGTGAAAATGACATCTTCTCAATATTACATCATGCAAGTATATATTCCATTGAATGTAGAGTGCATTTGGAGGCAAATCTGCCATAAGAAGTATAATAACATCTCAGTTTAACCATCCATGCACTATATCCTATTGACAATTATTACATATTTTCACATTTTAAAACATATTTTATTTTAATAAATAAATTTCTCATAATATCATATATTTTAAACTACATTCGATCCAAACATCTTTTCAAAATAAATACTATTTTTTAATGTAAAAATGAAAAAAAAAAAATATTCACACATCTATCAAATTTCAACTATAAATCTACTAAAATCAATTTATGCAAATATTATAAATTAAGTTCACCAACTAACCACTGTCCTAAAATCACCATGATTGTGATTATAAACAATGCACACAAAAACACCCACACACATTTATGAAAAGAAAAAACTTAGAATAGAGGACATGAATCTCACAATTGTTGTGTAACCAATGCAACTTATCAACCAGCATGGTAATCAAAACTAGGGCTTAATACAATGGCTACCCTAAAACTACAAACACAGTGACTGTGATGAAAAACAATATATACAATACTACCAGCTACCCTAATACTACAAGCACCATGGCTGTGATTATAAACAGTGTGCACAATACACCTATATATATATATATATATATATATATATATATATATATATATATTCATCATAAAGTCACTAACAATGAAACAAACAAACTATAAAGTCATCCAAGCCAAATGGAATTTCGTGTTGGCTTCTCAGGAACCTGTGTTCAATTTTCAGACATTCCATTTGGCTTTGGCTTCTCAGGAACCTGCACACATTTTGGTTTTTCATTTTTGGATGTTTCATCAAGCACTGCAATTGGTTTTGGCTTCCCATTTCCATTTTGATTTACGAGTGGCTTTGCCAGCAGAGGTTGACGTTCTGACATTGACATCAACTGCTGACGATTCTCTTTGGATTCATAATCCTTCTTGACAGAATCGAGAATTGTTTCCAATTCCCTTATTTTGTCCTGAAGACGGACATTTTCTTCTGAAACCATTGTGCATCTGTTCAATTCAGTGACTAAAGAATCATTTTTCTCTTTGAGACACTTTTTCTCCTCTACAAGGTCTGAATGTCGATTCTGTAAATCAACTAACTGCTGATTTTTCTCCTCTGCGATGGCCCAAGAAGATTCAAGCTCCTTGCTGAGAGAATTGAAGGTTGTTTCCAACTCCCTTACTCTTCCCTCAAGTCTTACCTTCTCTTCCTCTGCAACCAATGTTGTTCTGTCCAGTTTTGTTTGTAAACACATGGTTTCCTCCTGGAGGAACATTTTCCCCATAGAAATGGACGAAAGTTCATCTTGCAAACTCGCTAACTGGTTCTTTTTCTCCTCTGCCATAACCAAAAGTTGTCTCTGTATATGAGAGAGTTGGGAATCTTTTTCCTCTTCAACAGCTAAAAGCTGGTTTCTTAAATTAGCTATTTGCACTTCGCCTGTCGCAGTAGATTCCTTTATTTCTTCCAAAGAGGACTTTGTTGACAGCAATTCTTCTTCAAGTGCTTTATTTCTAGACGACTGTACCATCAAATCTTCATGGAAAGATTCTTGCAATGACTCAATCATCTTTCCATGTTCTTCGGTTTGCTTCAACGATTCTTCCTGCAATTCTTTATATTTCTTGGCAGTTTCTGCATGCAGTGATTCAAATTCCATCCTCTGCGCATCCTTTTCCTGCACCAGTTTGACATTTGTCTCATGCAACCCTCCAAACTTTTTTCTCAACTCCTCAACCTGCTCGTCAAGTCTACCATTTTCTACAGTGGATTCTGCAAATCTTTGATTTTGCTTTTCAAACAAATACTTGGTACTGTTTACCTTCTCTTGCAGTGTTTCATTCTGTTGTTTTAAAGAATGTTCTGCTACCTTGTACTGCTGAGTTAAATCTGAGTGTTGTTTGACTCCTTCATTCACCTGGTACTTCAAAAATTCCACTTCAATGCTCAGCTCTCTATTTTTTTGGGTCAATGATCTCCTTTCCTTTGCCAGCAGATCACGTTCTGTTTGCAGCGCTGCAAGAATGCCTTCGAAATTAGTCTTTTTCACATCCCACAAATGCTGGTCGTCTTCATTTTTTTGGAGTAATTCCTGAGTCCTCTTCTTGGAGTCATTCAGCTCAGATTCCAATGCATTCCCCTGGTACTTGAAGAACTCCACCTCAATGCTTAGTGCTCTGTTTCTTTTTTGGATTAATTCCCGAGTCCTCTTCTTGGAGTCATTCAGCTCAGATTCCAATGCATTCCCCTGGTACTTGAAGAACTCCACCTCAATGCTTAGTGCTCTGTTTCTTTTTTGGAGTAATTCCTGAGTCCTCTTCTTGGGGTCATTCAGCTCAGACTCCAATGCATTCCCCTGGTACTTGAAGAACTCCACCTCAATGCTTAGCGCTCTGTTCTTTTGGGTCAGTGATTCCATTTCACTACCCATCCACTCATGTTTTGTTTGCAGATCTGCAACAGTGCCTTCTAAATTATTCTTTTCAGCATTCCACAAATGTGTGTCGTCTTCAATTTTCCTGAGCAGATCATGAATCCTTCCCTTGGAATCGTTCAAGTCGGATTGCAAATCAATGTTTTCTGTTCTACATTGTTGTAAAACCCTCTCATTTTGCACCCTCTCACCTTCGATTTGAGCTAGTCTAGCATTATATTCATTCAACTGGGCTTTCAAGGACTCTGCATCAGTGCTCAGCTCTTTATTTTTCTGGTTGAGCAATTCCCTTTCACTAGCCATGGAATCGAAGATTTGAACTAGTCTAGCATTATATTCATTCAACTGGGTTTTCAAGGACTCTGCATCAGTGCTGAACTCTTTATTTTTCTGGCTGAGCAATTCCCTTTGACTAGCCATGGAATCCATCTTGGAAGGAAGGAGCAATTCCCTTTCACTAGCACGCAGAAGAAGAATAAAGGGAAAATATGGAATACTAAAGTGGAAAGCCTGCTAAAATAGAATAGGTGGACGTAAATACCTCTACTCCCTACCCGTGTAAGGGTGGCCGTAAATATCTGAAAAAACGAATGCAGTGCAACGAAGCCGAAAAAATGGTGCAGTGCAACGAAGCCGAATTTCTCGACGGCAAGATTACTCTTCTTTCACTATTTCTGCCTCGCTTACCGCCTTATTTCAAATGACACTTCTTCTTCAGAGATAAATCCTTTCTCGCTCGTTTGTTTAATCAATAAGTGCAAGCGAGGGTTTATATATAACTAATGATCCACTTAAGAAGAGGATTA
>JZKD02S2220521.1:754786-768226 GCA_000966675.3 Picea glauca | reverse complement strand
TTGACCATCAAATCTGAGCTGAATCCGCATGGTAGGCTGGTCAAAGACCTAATGAAGCCCTAAAGAGCCCCTTTTCACACTTCAAAGGAGTTACATAATCACCCAATGCAATGCTGTAAAAAGCCATGAAGAAACATCATTTTCTCAAGGAATTTCATGTAATGTTATGCTGCCTAGATTTTTTTAAGGACTCACTCCTTGACAATAACACATTGGCACCATTTCATTGAGCTATCCACCTCTCCATTGAATGGATGTGCTTGGGATTTCTTTCACTATCATTTTCATTTTTCTTATTGTAAGGAGAGCAAGTTTGTGAGGGACCAAGATCCTTCCTTTGGAGGAAGAAGGGACTCATAGTCCCCTTTCTTCATTGTGCTTTGATTTCATCAATTGATCAGCCTAAAAACATTGGTGATATTGGTCTTCTTGTGTTTTTTATCTCTATACCCATATGCTTATGATTTTAGTTTGCATTAGTTTAATTCTTACTTATAGTTTTGTTTTTATTTCTCTAACTCTTTCCTGTACAACTGTCATGCTCAACAAGACCCAACTGGGCATGTAAGCACCCTTGATTTTCTCACCAAGTCGACGAAAAGGGTGCAAAGAGTTGTGATATCTTTCTTAGATGTAGCCCTGGAGTTATATTCGAGTCGTGGAGTTAGAAGGGGTACATATGCCCAAGTGTTTCATCTTGGGCTGCCCCAATTATTTTTTTGAAGAAAAAGGATGGAACTTTGAGGTTTTTTATTAAGTTCAAACAATTGAATAAGGTTACTATAAATAACAAACATCATTTTCCACGGATCGATGATATTTTTTATCAGCTACAAGGAGCAAGGATATTTTCCAAGATTAACCCGAGGTCAGGTTACCATCAGGTGAGATTCAAAGAAGAATTTACTAGGAAGAAAACCTTTCAGATGAGGTATGATCATTATGAGTTTGTAGTAGTGTCATTTGGGTTGATGAATGTGCCAGCTAATTTTATGTGTATGATTAATGGAGTGTAGAAAGATTACATGGAATTTTTTTATATTGTTTTCTTGGATGATATTATTATCTACTCCAAGAAAGAGGAGGAACATGAGAACCATTTAAGAATGGTTCTATAGGTGTTGAGAGCACACCAACTGTATGCAAAGTTTAGCAAGCAAAATTTCTATCAGAGGAAAATCCACTATTTAGTCAACATTGTCTCAGAGTGTTATGATCCAATGCCTTAAAAATGATAAAAAGTCCACTTCGAGGGGGAAACCTCCTATTACAATATATCAAATTAAAAATAAAATAAGAGATGTGATAAGATGATCCTAAGACCAAGTCTCCTTGTTGTATATATAAGAGATAAAGGGTAAAATTATAATGAAAGGGTGCAATGAAGGGTTCTAGCCGACATACAAATATAACACTAGAAATGTAATAATTCAATATCTATGGCTTAATAAGGGGTTTTATACATAACATGGGGCTTTGTCTAGGGTTTAACATTTCCCTCCCCTTTAAACAAACATTGTCCTCAACACCTGACAACAATGGTTTTGTCTGCATGAAGAAATCATCTTCCCATGTCACCTCTTCCACTGGTAGGTTATTCCATTTGACGAGGTACTCAGTAATTCCTCAATTTCACAACATCTTAATCCCTATTTCAAGTGTTGTTTTTGGTTCTAGTATGATTTTCCCTTCTCTATTAATCTCTAATTGTTACACATGATTTTGGTCACTCTGGTGATGTCTCTACAAGTGATGTATTCAAGCTCCCACAAGGAATTTTTGCCTGAGAAAAGTGACTGTTGTCTTCTTCCAAAAAACACATTTTTAAGATGAGTACTCAGGCTACCTATGTTATAGGGTGAGAAAATCCTTGATTCTTGTAGGCAACCCATACATAGGGTATGAACTGTTCATAGTTTGATCTATGGGTAGGATGCAAACCTGTTTTTAAGCTTGAAAAGGAGAAGAGGTCATGAAGGTTCTAGAAGGGGATCTTCTAGAAAATGAGTTGGCATTCGCATGGTTGGCATTATACTGACTTCTCTGATTTGGTGGGATTATCCTCATACATTTAACCATCTCTCCCTCTCCTATATATTGAAAGGTTTCTCATGGAAAAGGTTAAGAAAGATTGAATGAAGAATTGGTGAGAGAATTGTGTGAAGAACTCTATTTGGACAGAAGCTTGAGGACCCTATTTGGTCTACCAAGTTGTATTGGATCTTCTTCATGCAAATGTAGAGCAAGTGTGTGTGTTGGAACCAAGGGTCACTGAAAGGAATCTTGTGACATCAAGGCGATTCGATTGTATCTTCTACTTTCATTTAATATAATACAGTGGCATGCCCCTTTCCCATAAAATAACTCTTATTTTATTGCATAACTCCTTGATCATATGCATAGGTTGACATTGAATATACTTTGCTATCTTCACTTTGGTTGGTTTGTGTTGTCTTGGACTTGATTTCACAAGAGCACCAGAGTGAAGTGGGAGAAACAGATACCTAAGGAAGCGATATAAAGGTATGTCACTCATTCCTTCTTATTAGTAGATTCAATGACTACAACTTAGGGAAAGAGTCATGTCCTGTCTTGTTTTGTTCTAGATTTGGGTGGATCTAGGGAGATCTGTTAGTGTCCGCACCTATCGATTTATTCGATAACAAAATTGGTGACTCCACTGGGGATACAACCCATTTTGGTGGTTTTTTATTGGCCATTTTCTCTTGACCTACCATTTTTCATTCCCAATCAATCTCTGGGTCTTGAGGAGATCCTCACAGACTCCATGGATCTAGAAGTTCCCTCTGAAGCTCTGTCGTTTTTCCAAAATTTTCTTGATTACAAACCTTCTCTCACTACACCCTTCTGTAGCCTGCAAGAATCACTAAAGTTCACACCCTGGTGTTCAGTTCAATGCGAAATTCTCCCAGTCTGCCTATGTCTAGCCTGGGAGAATCCTTAATTCTTGCACTGTACCCCGCTTCCAGCCTATGAACTCACTTGTAAAATTTTTGGATTAAGTCTTTTGTGTCCTCAAATGCCCATATTTGTTTGTGTGTCTAGGAAGAACTTCTCTGGCCAGTGATTGAATGTTTCTTGACTTCAAATCTCGAGAATGATTAGTTTTTGGAAATCGAAAGCTCTTCTTGATCATTTTTTCTCAATGTTTACCTCTTGACCTTTTCTTAACAAGGGTATAATCTCCGATTTTGAAATCCAAGTGGTTGTTTGGTCGGGAGCCTTTGATTGGATTAAAAATTTGAGATTAATTATCCTTTTCGATTGCTTATTACTTGGAAAATTGTTACCCATGTGCATTTGAAGAGACTAGTCTTGTCAGTTTGTTATTTTTATCTTCATTGAAAGATCGATTTAGGTGTTTGTTGTGTATTTGTTTTTCATTGGTTGCTTGTTTTTTCTTAGTTCCATCCCTGTTGTTTGGTTTCTAATAAAAAATTAAAGACATTTTCTTTTTTAAGCACCCTTGTATTCGAAAAATATTGGCATTCAAGTATTGAAAGACAATGAATAGGGAATTTGCATTGTTCACGATTGTTTGATATTATATTTCAGAGAAGATCATACATCATAGTTCGCATTGTTCCAGAAAACTCCTCTTTCCCTCTTGTAAATAAGATTCATCGAACAAAAAAATTCTAGCATTCATCCTTATTTACGAATAGTTGGGTCAGAGTCCCACACAACATCGGTTTCATTTCCTCCTCCTTTTTACGTAACAACAACCTTTAATAATATTGTGCAACTTTAAAATTCAACTAGTATTTTTTTCTAGGGCTCTTTTACACCAACATTAGCTAGGATAGAGCTTTGGAATAGGCAGCGAGGCACACTCTCCAAAGCACCAAACACACAATAGAATCCTATGATAAGGAGTGTCAAATTCCATTTGCTGCATTTTGTCCTGGGAAGCCCTTCTCACACAAGGGTCAAACCTGAGGTTGCATCGAGATTGACAGAGTTACTCACCCTGCTTTGTTGATATTGGTGTAGAGATTGCATGTATTACGGGGGTCACTTGAAGTTATACCCATAATGATGAGTGGAAGCCTCTCAAGATGATTTTGGGCTAGATGCCATGCCCTTGCGTGTGGATAAGACTGTTGACTGTTCCCCTAGGCATCATTGTTGTTGGTGGTAACCTTAGTATCCTATCTTCTTAGGGTCTTACACAAGGTGACTGTGAAGAGGTAAGTCTTCACGGTACCTAGAATCAACGTTGGCAAGACTAAATTAGACTCCTTAGAGGATATACCCATGATTATGTGTGGGAGCTTGCACCAGGGCATAAGTCCGTTAAGCAGGTCGTCAACGTAACTTTTCCACCCTATCCCAACCCCTTCTTGTCTAATCGTCATGACGTTGGATTTCATCACCAACTAGTAACTTCGGAATTGGAAGGTCTTGTTTGCTTGGTTTTGCTTCCTAGATTTTACTAGCGCATGTTGTTTGTTTACCCAAGTTGGCCATAGAATTTCTTTCATAAGATTCTAACTCCACGCCATTCACATAGAATGAAAGGCCTACCCCCAGAAGATCTGGAAGGTTCTCAACCCTTGCCTACCAACTCACCAGAGGGCTCTCCTCAATAGAGTGAAGTCCAAGACGTTTCCACTCCACAAGTGGAAAGGACTAACTCTCTAGAACGGTTCTGAATTACCAATTCTCGAGAGGACTTTCGACTTCCTCCTGACTCTGAGAGACGTATTGTTCGAGTGAATTATTCTGGAGAAATAGTTGTTCAATATTATGGATTACTAACTGGACCTTTCATAGGACCTGAGGGTCAAGATCCTTTTTGGACTATGGGCATTTTTAGATGGGATCTCTTTGTCTTAGGAGCAGGTGTTGATATCACTATCACACCTGAGCTACCCGAAACAACTAATCCAGACGCAATACCTTTTACTACTGCATATTATTTTCCTAGTACAGAAACTCCGCTAGCTGACCACATCTTGAATATCCCCCTACAAATGGTCCATTACACAATGGCCCTGATACTACAAGTCCCCGCACCAGGACTGCATCGTCTAGCCAAGCTCCCATTGGCACGCCGCTTTCTCCTAGTTTCACCCCAATGCTTCTGCCCGTATATCATGCGTTGAATTCTTCTATTCCCACTCCTACACAAATCACATCCGAGACTCCTGGCATTTCCACTCCTTCTGGGCACCATCTTGTTCCCGGTTTCATTCCTACACTTCCTCCACCCCCTTTCAGAGGACCTCTTCCATCCTCTATCGGAGGCACTGATCCTAGTGGCACCATCCTATCTTTCACACCTAATTACCAGGTTCCTGTTGGTGGACAATTTGACCAAGGAGACCAAACCCAATCCCCTTTTGCAGGACAAATCCCAATTGGGATGCAACTCCCGATTGGAGGGCAACCCACACCTACCCCACCCTATGGAAAAAAAATACCTCTATCCTTGGCCTAGTATTGGAATTATCTTATTCAACATAATCTTCACTCGACTGGGGGGAAACAACCTCAAGCTAGCTCCAACATACCCCCTAGTACAGGCCAACCCTATCCAGGTACGTCTAATCCTATTTGGGGCTCAAATTCTCCACCCCACGCCCTTTTTCAAGGGTACAACCCTATGAATTACTTTCCTCCACACCAATAACCGAATCTTCCCAGATCTTCGCATTATATGAAAACTTCTTATGGTCCCACTAGTCTATCGACAGGAATCCGTCCCCAAAGTCACCAGTACCCACATGTGAATAGACAGTTACCCTTATTAGCCACCCTGGACCTCCCAGATCTATCAAGAATTTTAAATGATCCGATCCGTCACTCTCCTCAATGGCCCTCCATACCGGCCAAACTACCATCCAACATCCCCAAATTCGATGGTAAACAGAGAGAGGACCCAAACAATCATGTAATGACTTTTCACCTTTGGTTCTCATCCAACTCCTTGATGGATGACTCTATTTTTTTATGCCTTTTTCAGTGAACCCTCACAGGTTTCGCCGCGAAGTGGTATATAGAATTACCACAAGGCTTCTTCATCTACTTCAACACCCTTGTTATGGATTTCCTCACCCACTACCAGTTACCGATCCACTACGAAACGGGAACCAAAATTTTGAGTTTTTTGAAACAAACCAAAGGCACTCATATTTATGATCGCATTCATGAGTGGCGATGGAGACAACGTCTCATCAAACGCGAACTTCCCGATCAGCTGCTGGCAGAGTGGTTCACAAAATAATTCATGAACGACATCGTTCATGACATCGCCATGGGTGGAGTTTTCACAGAAGAACAGGAAATCAGTCATGCTCAATACATCGACCTCATTTACTTCCAAACAGGTACTCTTTATGACTTACTCCCTGACACACCTCATCCTTCTACTTCTGCTACTTCAACTACTCCTGCTGCTTCTCATGCAGTCGACTGTGTGATTCGCACTTTCCATGCCCAACCTCATTCCATCCAAACCTATAGCAACAACCCCAAATCCATTTCTTCTAATGTTCAAAACGCTCCATCTCCTACCCCTCCCACTGAAAAGACTTCTGAGGTAAACTCTGTTCAATCTACCCCCACTAGAAAAAATAAATCCAAAAAAGGAAAGGGTAAGAACAAGGAGGATAAAAATAATCCGCAAACTGAGAAAACCAAAACACCACATGTTGACGATAAAGATAAGTGCAAACCCCGATACCCTTGTCTTACCTATGGTGATGATCACTACACTAAGGATTGTCCAAGACGAGCTGAGGTTACTAAGTTCCTTCAAGGGACCCCGAAACCACACACTCTGGCCGTATTGTCACAACCCTTCCCTTCTCAACAACAGGCCCAATTGGTCATTCATGACCAACCTTCCCCCTCCAATACATCCTATGTATTAATGTTTATAGGTGATTCAAAGAAAAATGACATCACACTTACCACTCGAGCCAAAATTCTTCCTCCAAAGAGAAGGTTGATGTAGTACCTCCTTCGTTGGTCCAACCATCTCCGATGACTCCACCTACCAACGTTCCTCTTCATCTCGAACGACCGAGCCTAGATACAGTCCTTCACCCTCCTCCAAAGGGTGTTGTTCAAAAATCGACTTTCAATCCTCATTCATGTGCGGCCCAAAACTACAGTATTGTCGAAGATCTGGCCCAAGCACCATCCGTGATGTCAACCCTCGAATTCTTTCAGAGTTGTCCTATACAACGGAAGGCACTGTTGAAAGATATTGGTGGAATCGACCCTACGGATATAAATTTAATAATTTTTGACTTGGAAGATAACATTCCAAGGTTACCCCCTTAACTCGCATTCCAAATACAAGTTATTGTCTCTGACAAAAACATTTATAGAAAAGTTATCGATGAGGGTGCCTCGACATGTGTCATGTCTATTAACTGCTGGAAATCCATTGGATCTCCTCCTTTGACTGAATCCCACAACATGCTCAAAGCCTTCAATGGCTCTAGTTTTAAGCCTTACGGTGTCCTCCCTTCATTGCCTATTACATTAGAAGGAAAAACGGTCAACATTGAAGTGGAGGTCTTTGACGCTCCTCTCGATTACAACCTTCTACTTGGTCGTAGCTGGATCGATTCCATGCATGCAATTGTGTCCACTCTTTTTCGTGTTATATGTTTTCCACATCAAGGAAAAGTAGTTACCGTAGAACAATTGGCCTTCTTTCACTCCGATGCACGTACTGACAATGTACCGTTCATTGCAAACCCCCCCTAGATATAAGAACGTCGGTGTGGGTCTTCTTAAATATTCCTCATTGATGGGTACTTTCCCCATCCCACCACTCGACGTTCCACATCTATTTGTCGCCTCGATCAACATGATCTCCACCTCTGTTCAAAGAACCCCTGTGTCTTACGACCCATGGATGATACCCAACCTCGACGATCATCTTCGATATGGCAATGAAATGCCTTTGAGTCTGGACAAATCCTCTTATCAAGCCATTCAATCGAAAACCCCTTCTACCCCCTCTCTTGGTGATTTATCTCCAGATCCATTCCGCGTCATTTTTCCCACGGAAGAGATTATTATGTTTGTTATGTCCATGGAAGACACCACTTGGGACAATGGACATCATCATTCCATCCTCTTCCTGAAACAACGCACCATCGAGGGTTACCAATGGATATCGACCTCGTCGATCGTGGTTTTCATTTCTACTATTCTCTAGTCTACACACGATCTGTTCTATGAAGGGAACTTAAGTAACATCTCACCCACCCTCCCCCTCGACATATCCATAAAACCTGGAATTGTCAAAAATGTGCATATCAGAGCTTCGTGTTCCCATGACGAAGTGGTCACGTACAAGTCTCTATTCCAATAATTTTGTGACGTCTTCGCATGGAGCTATGAAGAAATGCCGGGTATTGATCCCGACATTGTGGTACATGAAATTAAGACATACCCGAGTGCTAAACCCATCCGACAATGAATTCATCCGGTCCACCCATGTAAAGCAGCCTCTATCAAGTTGGAAGTTGAGAAACTTCTTAAGGATGGCTTCATTTACCCGGTGGCTCTAACTGACTAGGTTTCCAATCTTGTTTTGATTGACAAGAAACAAGGCACAATCTGCATGTGCATTGATTATAGTGACATCAACAAAGCTTGTCCTAAAGACAACTTTCCTACCCCCTTCATTGACCAGATCATCGATGATTGTGCCGGAAGTGAAATCTTCTCTTTGATGGATGGTTTCTATGGATATAATCAAATCAATATTGTGCTCATGGGCCAACACAAGACCGCTTTTATTTGTCCTTGGGGCACTTTTTCCTATCAGAAACTTCCATTCGGTTTAAAGAATGCCGGTGCAACTTTTCAATGTGCTATGTCTTACGCCTTTCATGACATAAAGCACATTGTGAAACCATATCTCGATGACTTACCCTCTCATTCCATGTTCCATGTAGATCATCCAATACACCTCCGCGCCATTTTCCTTCGATGTCTATTTTACCATATACGCTTGAATCCCCACAAATGTGTTTTCTGCGTAGAATCCGACCGTCTTCTGGGATTTATTGTTTCACGTCAAGGGATCAAGGTAGATCCTTTGAAGGTCGAGGTGATTCTCAATCTCCCTCCTCCTTCCTCACTTCGCTAGTTACAAAGTTTGCAAGGGAAGGAAAACTTTCTCCGTCGTTTCATCCCAAACTATGCTAAGCTAACTCTTGGATTTATGTGACTGCTCAAGAAAGGTTCTGAGTTTGTATGGGATACCACTACCAACAAAGATTTCAAAGTTTTGAAACTATCTTTAACACGTACCCCATTACTCTTCCCACCTGAATACAATCGAGATTACTTCCTTTACCTCGCAGCCTCAGACTATACCATCGCTATGGTTCTCGTCCAGGAGGATGATTCTCATGATGAACATGTCATCTATTACTTGAGTCAGAGTCTCACAACTACCAAAACCAAGTATTTACATGTTGAAAAAATGGCTTTGGCAGCCTTCCAGGATGTTCAACGTTTCTGGCACTATATCCTTTCTCGCAAGACTACGGTAATTTCTAACTGCAACCCTATGCAACACATTCTTACATGCTAATTGCTAGGGGGAAAATACTCCAAGTGGATCGTAATACTCCAGGAGTTTGACTTAGAATTTGAATACGCTAAGTCCAAGAAATCATTGGTGTTTACCGAGTTGATATGCGACCTTCCCTACTCTGAGATGGAAAATGTAACAAAAGATTCATTACTCGATGAATCCCTTTCCTGATCAGTTCCTATGACCTTTGGTACGGAGATATCATCATATATCTCCATACCCAGACTTTCTGGCCCAATGTTTCTAGCAGTAACCACCATCAAATACGCTACCAAGCCCGTCAGTATATTATCCTCGAGGATACTCTTTATCGTCATGGGATTGACTCAGTTTTTTGAAACTGCCTCACATTTGACGAAGCCGAGAAATCTCTGAATAGCTTCCATTCTGGAGCCTATGGTGGTCACATGTCTGGGTATGCCACTGCACAAAAGATCTTATGGGCAAGGTATTTTTGGCCTTCTTTATTCAATGATTGTATAATTGTTGTCGAAAAATGCCATGCTTGCCAAACCTACAACACTAAAATACGATCTCACCCTGCTCCTCTACACCCTGTGGTCTCCATTGGTCCTTTTGTGAAATGGGGTATCGATTTCATGACATGTCACCCTCACTCGGATGGGGGGCATGGATACATTATTGTAGCTGTAGATTATTTTACGAAATGGCTCGAGGTGATGCCAACATTCGACAATACCGGAAGGACTGAAACATTATTTATATTCAATCACATCATTGCTCAGTTTGGTGTTCCTCAAGCTATCGTTACTGACCATGGTAGCCACTTTAGAAACTTCATGATGTCTAAACTCACTGAAAAGTTGGGTCTTTGCCATGAAAACTCGACACCCTATTATCCACAAGCCAACGACCAAGTTGAAGAAATAAACAAAATCCTCATTACCATGCTTCAACGAATGATAGGGATTCACAAAACGAGTTGGCACATGATGTTGTTTTTAGCATTGTGGGATTATTGGACATCTGTTCAGTCTGCTACCAGGTTTACACCATTCCAGTTAGTCTATGGTATAGAATCCATCTTGCCGATTGAATGTGAGATACCCTTCCTAAAACTAGTTTTCAAACTTCTCCCAAACACTTCTGCCGAAGAAGAACGTCTATTGTATCTCATGCAATTAGATGAAACTCGTCGCGATTCCACCATAGTTATAGAAGCCCAGAAGAAACGTGTCAAATCCCAATACGACAAACATGTTAGGCCACACATTTTCTCCAAAGGTGATCTGGTTCTCCTTTACGAACAAGATCGGGATATGCTAGGAGCTGAAAATTTTGAAGCTATATGGCGAGGTCCTTATATCGTCTAGAGAGTTTTGGAGAAAGGAAATTATGAGTTGGTGGACTACGATGGTATCCCTTTGAGTGAACCTAGAAATGGGTTGTACTTAAAGAAGTACTATTCTTAAGATCACCTGTGCATGAGTGCTTGTATTTTATTGTATCATAACTTTTGTGTGTCACTTTAGTATGTTTTTTCATTATTTGGTCTCTGCTCCCGACCACTTATCTTACATTGTGCTTGGTTTCCAGATGTCAGAGTCTTTTCTACCCCACATTGGCTTCATCAATGGCTCTAGTCATAGTACTCGAAACCTTGCTTCTCTTGCATGGGCAATTTACGCACCTACAAACGAACTTATCAGTCTGCGAGGTGTGTGACTTGGTCGTGCGACCAATAATATTGTGGAATATAGCACCGTCATCGAATTGTTGATTGATGCTATTTTGCTCGATATCTTCCACCTCGTTATACGACTTGATTCGTAGCTAGTAGTACTACAACTAAGTAATTTCTATGTTATTCGAAGTCCTACTTTATTACGGGTATATTTACAAATTCACCTCTTGGAATGTCATTTTGATTATATTGAATATCAACACATTCCTAGATGTCTAAATACATTGACTGATGCTTTAGCTAACTATGTGTTAGACAGACATTTGAGACATTTATAAACCAATCACACATTACATGTATAACACAACACAAAATAAGCCAGTAGAAGTCATATATATGTATATAACGATCAAAAGTTTTTACAAAAAGTTTATGTCCAAGGATAAAAATCTCAAAATACGAAGCTCATAGCTTCTACAAAATAGCGTCACAGATGACACTCACGATAACACACAACTGCTCAGGCTACCCTATAGAGCAGTCGACTGAGAGACTCAAACATGCCCAGAGTATGGCGTTGATAACATCTAAGAATCTCCCCAATAGCAATGTCTGGGACATCCGCAGTCAACCCCTCTAAGTTCTGTTCCACTACCTCATAGTCTTCGGTATCCCATCTCGCCACTAGAGCCACTTCTCCTTGCCTTTGAATGGGAGACATTCCTAGAGTTCGATACGGCCCCACATCTGTGTCATCAAAAATATTTCTTTTTTATTAGTCCTTGGATAACATAAAAACATTTCATATGATAAAAATTACAAAAACATTTAAAAAGAACAAAATGTGTACTTCTTACCTAAGTCACCCCACTGAGCATCCTCAGGCAGCGCCAAATCCAGATCCCCTCAGAAATCCAAACCAGCATATGCGTAGTCGTCGATCATCAACATCTGGGGCCTCAACTAGTCAAATAATGAGTCATTATAGTTGATTATGGGCCTTGCTACATGTCAAGCCATGAGGTTACACCACCTCATCATCCTCGGATCCTATGGGGCCGGTAAACCCCAATCAACTTGTAGTCATAGCAGTGGGACCCTCTCGAGGAAGAATGACACCAAAAGTGACCCGTACCCAAACTTCTTCAAGTCACCCTTTCTGCACTTCGTCAATTGTCTCTTCATACTATGGAGAACTGCATCCGACCAGTTGAAGACCCAAGGCTCTGTGCACTCTATGGCGTATTGGAAATAGCTCTGGAGAGCCATGTGCGGAGCCACATTCCAAGCCATGCGTGCAATAGTAAACAAGATGGTCCATAGGGTCAGATATTGGACCCCCCAAATTTCAACCTTACCCTTTCTTCTCTCTACCTTGGGAACACAGTATTAGTGACAATACTCGCTCATAGGGAGTCCTCCGCCTCTACCTCCAGTCAAAGTAGTATGGTATCCATGCCGTGACAAATTCATTAGAAAATAGATATCCTTGATATCTAGTGTTAGTGTATGGACTCCCACATGAAATAACTATTGATCCATGTCCCACATGTGGACCAGGTATTCCACCAACCTGAGTTGGGCTCTCATGCCCAAAATCCTGAAAAATTTCAAGATCCCACAGTCCTGGAGGGCAGCGACTGTACCCGGGTCATTACAAGTAATGGCATCATCCTCCTCATGTTCTCTTTCTCTCCATTCCAACATCGTGATGGTCAAACACCTGCAAAAGAGCCATGAGAGGGGAGTCAACAACTTGTTTTAAACTCTTGCATAATTTTTATTAAGAAAAACCAAACATTAAAATCCATGTTTCAGCCCTCGCAGGTGAGCCTTTTGCACAGTGTGAGATTCTCGCAGGTACCCTAAATCCCAGCTACAAGAATCTTATATTCTCATAGGTCTCGCAAGGCCCACATGCGAGAATGCTTGAGTGCATGGTCTGACCCTAAAATGGGCTTAAATGTAATGCTCTTAATTAATTATAACAACCATTAAATTAGAAAACCACAGTAAAATCTAATAATTACTACATCTAGCACATTCGAAATATAATTTTTCATATTAATAAAATTTGATAACAACTTACTTCAAAATAATTCGTACTCTAACCTGAACCTGATGCTGCCGCTTGCTTCCTTAGCTTGAATCTGATGCTGCTCTTTAGGACACCCCAAAACCAACCTCCCTGCCGACTAGT
>JZKD02S2220521.1:743935-754776 GCA_000966675.3 Picea glauca | reverse complement strand
TCTTAAAGATTTCCTTTAGTATTAGATTAGATTAGATTAGATTTCATTTACTAATAATCCCTGTCAAGAAATATCGTCCTACAGTTGATTTTTGCAGGATCCCGATCAAAGCACATGAGAGGCCGATTTTTCTTCAAAGAGACAAGCTTTCAAAAATGCTGAAACACCATTGTGCAGCAATGCTGATTTTCATGATGCTGAAACACCGCTGTGCAACACTGTTGATTTTCACGATGCCGAAACACTGCTGAGAAACACTGGTGTCTTTCTTCCCGATGCTGAAACACCACTGTTCAACACTTTTCATTTCTTCCCATTTCCAAAAACACTCCAGTCCGTCGTTTCCTCATCATTTTTCATTTCCGAAACAACTCTGTCCAACACTTGTTTTGCCTTTCTCCCTTCTGTTGCTGAAACATCACTACCAACAATTTTTCATTTTTCCCCTTTCCGTTGCTGAAACACCGTTACCAGCAACCTTTCATCACTTTTCCCGATGCTGAAACACCACTGTTCAGCATTTTTCATTTCTTCCCACCCCCCTCACTATCTTCATTGCTGAAACAACTCCGTCCAACACTTGTTTCGACGTTCTTCTTTGTTGCTAAAACACCATTATCAACAACCCTTCATTTTTCTCACCCTCCATCATCGACGAAACAATTCCGTCCAACAATTGTTTCACCACTTTTCGTTGCTGAAACACCATTTGCCAACAACCCTTCATTATTCATTCACGATGCTGAAACACCACCGTTCAACACTTTTTCATTTTCTTCCAATACTGAAACACCAGTTATCAGCAGTTCTTCATCTACAACAATTGTTTCATTCTTCTCTGTTGATGAAACACCCACCTTTCACCATCGTCCGTCAGCAAGCTTTTACGCCTTCAAATGTTAGTTCGAACAGCAGGTCCTCGCCATAATCAAAAACCGCCGCCACAATCGCATCACCACGAACAAAACATCATATCTGATTGGCTGAACAAACCAAATGGTAAGGCAAAGGTATGTAAATTTTATGTAATTCAGTTAGGCTATAGATAATGAGAAAGATTATACATCATTATGACCATTCAAGTACAATTAGTACTAACTACACTTGACGGGAGGGGAAGTACACGTCAAATCCGCGATACCATCATTTCACCCAATTTCACCACCGCCATCCCACCACCCTTTCGCACATTTAACCACTATTCCCGCATAATGTTGCTCGAAAAAACTCACTTTGTACCAGAGCTGATACACAAACTCTCGACACTGTATTTTACCAAGCTAGTAGCCATGGGAGGATCCATCATAAGGAATGAACCCGCTACCACAGCGCTTCTCGAACAATATCCAGTAGCATATCAAATTTTCGAGCAAGAAGGTCGGTTGAATTACTTCCGTAGACTTCAGTGGTATAACGAACAACAAGTCCTACAGTTCGCCCAAAATCTCCAGGAGGACCATTCTGTAGTCGCAGGCGTCCAAATATCAGTAACAGAGGGAGACATAGCAGAAGTCTCAGGCCTCCCCAGAAACGACACTCGAGTGTTCAGTCGAAAGCATATCATTAAGGATGTCCAGTAGAGCTTCTACCTACCTGAGGAAAGAAATGTATTAAAGGGAAGAGGCGTTCAGCTCAGTTCACTGCCACCTTCATGGCTGGGAGTCGCCAGATTCATCAAGCACTACCTGACCTGTGAAGGTCGCTATCAGGTAGTCTATCAACACGATTTCCTTTTACTTTCCCATTTAAGGCATAACAAACGGGTCAACATTCCATATTATTTGCTGGGCTATTTAAAGAATATGGCACATTACTGTCGTATGGCAAAAGATCCCACTCTATCACTCACCCACCATCGCCTTGTCCAACTACTCATTCAAAGGAGTTTCGCCCAACAAATCCCCCCAGTAAATAACCCACCTATAAACCCTCAACCAACTGCTGAAATTCCCCACGAACAGCAACAACAAAACCCCCCAGACATTCCCGAAGTACCCCATATTCCGCCCACAGAACCAACCAGTCCAGTCAGTCCCCCTACCATACCTGAATCGTCGCATACCGCACCAGAGTCTTCCACTCCCGCCCTTCACATTCTCAGTGATGACTCTGAACCAAAGAAGTCTGCGTGTCCCATCATCAAAGAAAGGCCTTCACGAAAACGAAAACAAGCTCCCCCTTTTCCACCTTTCTTACGGAAAAAGAGAATAAGAGCCTCCACAAGACCACCCCTGATGATCCCTACTTTAGACACCCCACCAATTCGACTAACACCCCGTTNCCCCTACCATACCTGAATCGTCACATACCGCACCAGAGTCTTCCACTCCCGCCCTTCACATTCTCAGTGATGACTCTGAACCAAAGAAATCTCTGTGTCCCATCATCAAAGAAAGGCCTTCACGAAAACGGAAACAAGCTCCCCCTTTTCCACATTTCTTACGGAAAAAGAGAATAAGAGCCTCCACAAGACCACCCCTGATGATCCCTACTTTAGACACCCCACCAATTTGACTAACAACCCGTTCACCTCCAACTCCCCAAACCCCGGGATCTTTGTCTATTCCGACCTCGGTGGCTGCAACACAAGAACCAGCCATTGATATTGACTTTCAGGAATCAGAAGCCCAGACATCATTTGTTTTTGAAGAAGCTGAAACACAACTAGCTACCCACCCCGTGGCTGAAACACAAGAACCATCCACTGGTATTGAAGTTGAATTACAGATATCTGAGACCCCAGATGCTGCAACACAACATTCAGTGGCTGAAACACAAGAACCAGCCATTGATTTTGAAATTGAGGAAATCGAGACCCCGACTGCTACAACACAACATCCCATGGCTGAAACACAAGAACCAGCCACCGATTTTGAAATTCAAGAAATTGAGACCCCGGATGCTGCAACACAACATCCAGTGGATGAAACACAAGAACCAACCACTAATATCGACATTGAGATTCAGGAATCAGAGGTTGAGGGTGCTGAAACACTATTTTCCTTACACCAGGAGGCTGAAACACAAGCATCAGTTGCCATTCCTGTAGCTGCTCCACAAGAACCAGCTAAGGAGACGATGACTGCAACACAAGAACTAGTCATCTCCAAATCCAAACAAACAATGGCCGATGTCTTGGAAGAAAACAACTTTTTAAAGTCTCAATTGGAAGCATATCAGCAAGAACTGGCCAGAGCCAAGGAAGCATACAAAAAGGAGCTCAATTCATACACCGCAAGCCATCTAGCAACCCTGGCAGAACAAACTACAGAAAGCATATGCAAGGAATACATGTGCTGCCAATGCGGAGATATTTATTATCGAGCAGGGTATAAGATAGTTCAAGTGACACTACCAGGAACAGTCCCTCCACTTTCCCCTTTTGAAGACAAAATTAAGACTGAACCTGCTGCAACACAAGAACCAACAGGTTCTTCCAGGATCATGAAAGAAGTCCCTCCTGTTGTCAACCAGGCTGTGCAAATAGTGCCCATAGAGGAAGTTACACCTTCCAGTCAAATCAATCTCTCCACTTCCAGGGAATAGTCCACTCAAACCCTGTCTAATCCCACTACTTCAGATGCTGAAACACAAACTCGGCCGTGGGATGAGCATGCAGAGATACAAAAGTGGAAGAAGGAGTATGCTGAGACACATGCCCAACATCTGCAAATACACAGGCAAACCTGGAGAAATCACACTTTCTCAAATTGGGAAGCATTGGACCTGACACGCCAGGAAGTTCGAGAAGTCAAGAAGAAAAACANAGATTTAAAAGATAGAATGGTCAAAATCTTTGATTTGATGCACACACTAATGGCCACAAGGAAACCTTCTTGTAACTATTCTTTATTTCTCATAGAGAGACTCACATGGTTCCAAATCAAAGCAATTATAGAAGGAAAATCCTATGAAGTAATACAACCAACAGATTTTATCAAAACCTTTCTAGCAGCCTCCATCCGGGATCAGCACCTCTTATGTGAAGCATACTTCCATAACGAGGCTCTTCCCGAAAATAGGCTGCTCAATATAAACCCTCTTGTTGGAGATGTCCAACTTCGAGCATTCACTTCTTTTCTTTACAATCAAATTTTGTGGCAGAGTGATTTTTCGACTGCCAAGCACAACGAGGACAATAAAATTCTCTGGATTAGACCAGAACCAGAGAGGGCAGCCAGATTTATTTCAGAATATTATGAGGTCTTGAAACAACAAGGGGTGACTGAGCATGTTCAACAACTATAGTCAGTAGTGCTCCAAGAATGTCAGCAGAGAATCAGTGCCATAGAGATTCCTTCCCTCTAGGCCAACAACCTGTTTTGGTAGCAATCCACAGAAAAGAGGCAACAACACAACCCTTTTGGTCCAGCCAACTTAGAAGTAGAAATTTCAAGGGTACCCAGCTACATCCAGTGTGTTAGACATTGTGCTGAAAATTGGATAGGGTACAAATTTTACTTTCCCCTCCTCTGGCTGCCAATAGAAACATATCAAGTCAGTTATAAATTGTCTCCGAAGGCCGAGACAGCAGCATGGAAAAGACTGCAACAGGTCCAGGGGTTAAAAACACCAACAGACAGTACCGCCTGGAGCTACTGCTTGAGTAATTTACACAGTCAGAGCCAGTATCAAGACTCTGATTCAGAGTGAGTTTTCTGAGGACATGCAACACCTTGATCTGGGGGGGATGTTAGGACCACATATTGTACCTTTTTTCCCACACTTCTTGCCATTATTATACCCTTCATCACTTGTATTTAGACTCATAATATCACTTCATCTGATCATTCCAAGGTATACAACGTCCTTTCTCATTACTATATGCTTAATCTGTGTTGCATAATATTTTACATTACTTTTGTACTTAACCATTGATTAGAAGTACATAAGTGTCCATAACTGCAGATTAGCATTTGAGGCCGGTGCTGAAACACAGAACTGTCCAAGATCGTTGTTGCTGAACTGATGCTGAAACACGGAGCTGCTACACAGTCCGAGGTCGCATATGCCGAAACACGAAGCTGCTACACAGTCCGAGGTCGCATATGCCGAAACACGGAGCTGCTACACAGTTTAAGGATGCAGATGCTGAAACACGGAGCTGTCACACAGTTCAGAATTACAGATGCTAAAACACAAGAGGAGACCGCCAGAATCAACGATGCTGAAACACAAGCCGTTACAGTTAGCGGTCAAGGTCGACACAGTCAAGAGCGCAATTCACGTGGCTGAAGCAGCCCGTGAATTGTGATGCTGAAAACAACATCAGCAGCGATGAGAAGGATCTGTTACACCAGCCGTAACAGCAATACCTCGTTCATCTCCTGTATTAGTATTCGATTGCGTGAGAATAGGACATCCTATGTTGATTTAGAAAGAAGATCCGATTTAGGATAGGATTCAGATATGCTTTGTAATGATTGTATCGAAGGGATTTCCTCTTTAAATTCAGGGGNGAGGCTGAAACACAAGCATCAGTTGCCATTCCCGTAGCTGCTCCACAAGAACCAGCTAAGGAGACGATGACTGCAACACAAGAACCAGTCATCTCCAAATCCAAACAAACAATGGTCGATGTCTTAGAAGAGAACAACTTTTTAAAGTCTCAATTGGAAGCATATTAGCAAGAACTGGCCAGAGCCAAGGAAGCATACGAACAAGAGCTCAATTCATACACTGCAAGCCGTCTAGCAACCCTGGCAGAACAAACTACAGAAAGCATATGCAAGGAATACATGTGCTGCCAATGCGGAGTTATTTATTATCGGGCAGGGTATAAGGTAGTTCAAGTGCCACTACCAGGAACAGTCCCTCCTCCTTCCCCTTTTGAAGCCAAAATTAAGACTGAACCTGCTGCAACACAAGAACCAGCAGGTTCTTCCAGGATCAAGAAAGAAGTCCCTCCGGTTGTCAATAAGGCTGTGCAAACAGTGCCCATGGAGGAAGTTACACCTTCCAGCCAAATCAATCTCTCCACTTCCAGGGAACAGTCCACTCAAACCTTGCCTAATTCCACTACTTCAGATGCTGAAACACAAACTCGGCCGTGGGACGAGCATGCAGAGATACAAAAGTGGAAGAAGGAGTATGCTGAGACACAGGCCCAATATCTGCAAATACACAGACAAACCTGGAGGAATCACACTTTCTCAAATTGGGAAGCATTGGACCTGACACGCGAGGAAGTTCGAGAAGTCAAAAAGAAAAACAGAGATTTAAAAGCTAGAATGGTCAAAATATTTGATTTGATGCACACACTAATGGCCACAAGGAAACCTTCTTGTAACTATTCCTTATTTCTCATAGAGAGACTCACATGGTTCCAAATCAAAGAAATTATAGAAGGAAAATCCTATGAAGTAATACAACCAACAGATTTTGTCAAAACCTTTCTAGCAGCCTCCATCCGGGATCAACACCTCTTATGTGAAGTATACTTCCATAATGAGGCTCTTCCCGAAAACAGACTGCTCAATATAAACCCTCTTGTTGGAGATGTTCAACTTCGAGCATTCACTTCTTTTCTTTACAATCAAATTTTGTGGCAGAATGATTTTTCGGCTGCCAAGTACAATGAGGACAATAAACTCCTCTGGATTAGACCAGAACTAGAGAGGGCAGCCAGATTTATTTCAGAATATTATGAGGTCTTGAAACAACCAGGGGTGACTGAGCATGTTCAACAGCTACAGTCAGTAGTGATCCAAGAATGTCAGCAAAACATCAGTGCCATAGAGATTCCTGCCCTCCAGGCCAACAACCTATTTTGGCAGCAATCCACAGAAAAGAGGCAAAAACACAACCCTTTTGGTCCGGCCAACTTAGAAGCAGCAATTTCAAGGGTACCCAACTACATCCAGTGTGTTAGACATTGTGCTGAAAACTGGATAGGGTACAAACTTTACTTTCCCCTCCTCTGGCTGCCAATAGAAACATACCAAGTCAGTTATAAATTGTCTCAGAAGTCCGAGACAACAGCATGGCAAAGACTGCAACAGGTCCAGGGGTTCAAAACGCCAACAGACAGTACCGCCCAGAGCTACTGCTTGAGTAATTTACATGATCAGAGCCAGTATCATGACTCTGATTCGGAGTGAGTTGCCTGAGGACATGAAACACCTTGAACTGGGGGGGATGTTAGGACCACATATTGTACCTTTTTGCCCATACTTTTTGCCATTATTATACCCTTCATCACTTGTATTTAGACTCATAATATCACTTCATCTGATCATTCCAAGGTATACAAYGTCCTTTCTCATTACTATATGCTTAATCTGTTTTGCATAATATTTTACATTACTTTTGTACTTAACCATTGATTAGAAGTGCATAAGTGTCCATAATTGCAGATTAGCATTTGAGGCCGGTGTTGAAACACAGAACTGTCCAAGATCGTTGTTACTGAACTAATGCTGAAACACGGAGCTGCTACACAATCCGAGGTCGCATATGCCGAAACACGGAGCTGCTACACAGTTCGAGGACGCAGAGGCTGAAACACGGAGCTGCTACACAGATCGAGGACGTAGATGCTGAAACACGGAGCTGTCACACAATTCAGAATTGCAAATGTTGAAACACAGAAGGAGACCGCCAGAACCAACGATGTTGAAGCACAAGCCGTTACAGTTAGCGGTCAAGGTCGACACAGTCAAGAGCGCAATTCACGTGGCTGAAACAACCCGTGAATTACGATGTTGAAACAGCATCAGCAGTGATGAGAAGGAGCTGTTACACCAGCTGTAACAACAATACCTCGTTCAGCTCCTGTATTAGCATTCAGTTGCGTGAGAATAGGGCATCCTATGCTGATTTAGAAAGAAGATCCAATTTAGGATAGAATTCAGATATGCTTTGTAATGATTGTATCGAAGGGATTTCCTCTTTAAATTCAGGGGAAATCACCATTCGAGGAATCCAAGTTTTGATACATTGAAGCAACTCCAGAGAAGCGAGACGTATTTTATTCCTTCAATTTGTAATGTGATATTTCGACAGATGAATATAAAACTGCTTTGAGTATCCTTCTCTACCTTTTCGTTCAGGGGAATCTTGTGAGAAGGGAGGGCCCACCTTCATCACAAGATTCACCCAATAGATAGAAGTGTGTTAGTATAATTTTTGTTTACGTTTTGTTTAACTGTCGTTTGCTGAAACATTGTTTTAATGAAATCCGCTTTGCTGAAACACTACTGACTCTGTCTTAGTTATTGAATGAAATTTATAATTCTTTTTATCAATCTTGTGTGATGATTTTGTGAGGCTAGCNAATCCTATGAAGTAATACAACCAACAGATTTTTTCAAAACCTTTCTAGCAGCCTCCATCCGGGATCAAC
The DNA here is from genome assembly GCA_000966675.3 of Picea glauca. NCBI lineage: Eukaryota > Viridiplantae > Streptophyta > Pinopsida > Pinales > Pinaceae > Picea > Picea glauca. Next base: position 746,432 of record JZKD02S2220521.1, on the reverse strand, counting down.
ACCTCTTATGTGAAGCATACTTCCATAATGAGGCTCTTCCCGAAAATAGGCTTTTCAATATAAACTCTCTTGTTGGAGATGTCCAACTTCGAGCATTCACTTCTTTTCTTTACAATCAAATTTTGTGGTAGAGTGATTTTTCGGCTGCCAAGCACAACGAGGACAATAAACTCCTCTGGATTAGACCAGAACCAGAGACGGCAGCCAGATTTATTTCAGAATATTATGAGGTCTTGAAACAACAAGGGGTGACTGAGCATGTTCAACAGCTACAATCAGTAGTGCTCCAAGAATGTCATCAAAGCATCAGTGCCATAGAGATTCCTGCCCTCCAGGCCAACAACCGGTTTTGGCAGCAATCCACAGAAAAGAGGCAACAACACAACCCTTTTGGTCTGGACAACTTAGAAGCAGCAATTTCAAGGGTACCCAGCTATATCCAGTGTGTTAGACATTGTGCTGAAAATTGGATAGGGTACAAATTTTACTTTCCCCTCCTCTGGTTGCCAATAGAAACATATCAAGTCAGTTATAAATTGTCTCCGAAGGCCGAGACAGCAACATGGCAAAGACTGCAACAGGTCCAGGGGTTCAAAACACCAACAGACAGTACCTCCTAGAGCTACTGCTTGAGTAATTTACACGGTCAGAGCTAGTATCAAGACTCTGATTCAGAGTGAGTTTCCTGAGGACATGCAACACCTTGAGCTGGGGGGGGATGTTAGGACCACATATTGTACCTTTTTGCCCATACTTTTTGCCATTATTATACCCTTCATCACTTGTATTTAGACTCATAATATCACTTCATMTGATCATTCCAAGGTATACAATGTCCTTTCTCATTACTATATGCTTAATCTGTTTTGCATAATATTTTACATTACTTTTGTACTTAACCATTGATTAGAAGTGCATAAGTGTCCATAACTACAGATCAACATTTGAGGCCTGTGCTGAAACACAGAACTGTCCAAGATCGCTGATGCTGAAACACGGAGCTGCTACAGAGTCCAACGTCGCATATGCCGAAACACGGAGCTGCTACACAGTCCAAGATCGCATATGCCGAAACACAGAGCTGCTACACAGTCCAAGGTCGCATATGTCGAAACATAGAGCTGCTACACAGTTCGAGGATGCAGATGCTGAAACACGGAGCCGTCACACAGTTCAGAATTGCAAATGCTGAAACACAGAAGGAGACCGCTAGAACCACGATGCTGAAGCACAAGCCGTTACAATTAGCGGTCAAGGCCGACACAGTCAAAAGCACAACTCATGTGGCTGAAACAGCCCGTGAATTGTGATACTGAACAACATCAGCAGCGATGAGAAGGAGCTGTTACACCATCCATAATAGCAATACCTCGTTCAGCTCTTGTATTAGCATTCGGTTGCGTGAGAATAGGACATCCTATGTTGATTTAGAAAGAAGATCCGATTCAGGATAGGATTCAGATATGCTTTGTAATGATTGTATCGAAGGGATTTCCTCTTTAAATTCAGGGGAAATCACCATTCGAGGGATCCAAGTTTTGATACATTGAAGCAACTCCATAGAAGCGGGACGTATTTTATTCCTTCAATTTGTAATGTGATATTTCAACAGATGAATATACAACTGCTTTGAGTATCCTTCTCTAGCTTTTTGTTCAGGGGAATCTTGTGAGAAGGGAGGGCCCACCTTCATCACAAGATTCACCCATTAGATAGAAGTGTGTTAGTATAATTTATGTTTACGTTTGTTTAACTGTCGTTTGTTGAAACACTGTTTTAATGAGTTTTGCTTTGCTGAAACACTACTGACTCTGTCTTAGTTATTGAATGAAATTTATAATTCTTTTTATCAATATTGTATGATGATTTTGTGAGGCTAGCAGAGAATTGGTTAAAGGTCCTTGCTTAGACAGAAAGGGATCGGAACATCATACCCTATGTAGAATTCATTTACTGTTGCATGTGTGCTAGCCAGAGAATTGGTTAAAGTGTTCCTGCTCATATAGAAAGGGACTACAACACCTTGTCCTCTGTAGGTTTCCTTTTCCTTTGCAAGTGTGCTAGCCAGAGATTTAGTTAAAGTGTTCCTGCTCAGACAGAAAGGGACTACAACACCTTGTCTTCTGTAGATTTCCTTACCCCTGCAAGTGTGCTAGCCAGAGATTTGGTTAAAGTGTTCCTGCTTAGACAGAAAGGGACTACAACACCTTGTCTTTTGTAGGTTTCATTTACCTCTGCAAGTGTGTTATCCAGGGATTGGATTAAGGGTTCCTACTCAGAAAGGAAAGAACCAAAACATCATGTTCTCTATAGACTTTCCTTGGTGTTAGCCAGAAACTGGGTTAGAGATCCCTGCTCAGAAAGAAAGGAATCAGACTGCCATGTTCTCTGTAGACCTCAACCTCATAAGTGTGCTAAAACAGAAGTAAGGCTCAAGGCTCCTGCTTAGACAGAAAGGAACTAAGTGCTTTGTTTTCTGTTAGATAGAGTTAATTGT
>JZKD02S2220521.1:716275-743925 GCA_000966675.3 Picea glauca | reverse complement strand
TTGAATATATTGTGATCTCCATGTGTTGATGAATCTTGTATGCACTTAAAAACTCAATAAATTAGTAGTAGTTAGTGATTCCAAGAAAGAATTTGGCTTGGGATCATTACAATCACCCAAGATTCTACATAACCAAAGTGCTTCGCAAGCTGTTGTTGTGGCTGCTACATACTCAGCTTCGGTTGATGAAATCGTCACAATGGGTTTCTTCTTGGATGTCCATGAAATCACACCTCAACCAAGATGGAACACATATCCTGAAGTAGTCTTCCTATCTTCAAAACTACCTACAAAATCATTGTCAGTATATCCAATCAAAAAATCATTACTAGTGTTGGAATATAATATGTCATATCTTATTGTTCCAGTGATATATCTCAATATTCTTTTACCAGCTTGCCAATGTGAATCTTTTTGAGATTCCATGAACCTAGAAATGAAACCGACAACATACATAAAATTTGGCCTAGTGGCAATGAGGTACATGAGATTGCCAATAGATCTCTTGAATAGTGTTGGATCTACATTGAATCTCATATCATCTTTGCTAAGTTTTGTCCCTATTGCAATTGGAGTTGATGTTGGTTTAAAATTCATCATCCTGAACCTCTTCAACACATCCATGGAATGCCTTGCATGGAATGAAAAAATCCCTGAATCTGATTGAAGAACTTCAATACTAAGGAAATATCTCATTAACCTCAAATCAGTCATTTCAAATTCATGTTTCATAGTTGCTTTAAACTTGTCCACTGACATATTTCCTGTGAATATCATATCATCTACGTATAAAAAAACAAACAATATTTAACTTTGCATATTCACCTTTATATATAGTGTGGGCTCATTGTTGTTTTTGTTGAAACCTATACTGATCAAATATGAATCAATCCTACTATACCAATCTTTGGGAGCTTGCTTAAGCCCATAAATAGATTTCTTCAATCTATAGACTTTATCTTCATGTCCTTCAATCACATATCTTGGTGGTTTCTCTGCATATACCATTTATTCCACAATACCATTCAATAATGTTGACTTCACATCCATTTGATAAACTTTCCACCTGTTTTGAGATGTTATGGCTAAGACAACTCTAATTGTATCTAACCTTGCTACCAATGAAAAGGTCTCACCATAATCTACTCCAGGCTTTTGTGAAAAACCTTTTACTACCAATCTAGCCTTGTTCTTTTCAACTTCTCATTTACCATTAAACTTGGTTTTGTAAACCCATTTTACACCAATTCAATCTTTATCTTCTGGTAATTCTACTAGATCGTGTGTATACTTCTTATCTATGGAATCAATTTATTCGTCCATTGTTTGAACCCAATTTTCTTATTTAATTGTTTATCCAAAACATGTGGGTTGACAAGCAAACAATGCAAAATTTGAATGCACATCTATATTTTCATATATGCCTCCTAAACTTCTAGTCTTTCTACACCTTATGAAGGAAATCGTAGAATCAGATACACTGTTTGACTGAGAAGTAGGAGTATACTAGGCTATTGGGCTAGATGACTCAACTTGAACAAAATTTATTGGATTTCTTGTTGGAGTATCTTTGGTTGGTGATTGAGTTTGGAAACCTTGTTGTTCACCTTGTGTAATCTGCTCATCTACTTCATCTTTTGCTTGAGGTATAACTGCTCTGATAGATATAGTCTTGTCTATGCTTCCATCCCATACTTCATCTACTTTGAATCCAACATCCTTGTTGATTATCACCTTCTTTATCACTAGATTATACAATTTACATGCCTTGGACTTATAGCCGCCACCATTTTTTTTCCTAGGAATGTGGATTATACAATTTATATAATCCTTGAACTAACATTAACAGTTAGAGTTTAGACAGAGAAAAGGAGGAAAACAACAAATGAAGTCTGTGACTGGTGATTTTCATTTAAATCTCGAGAATTCCTTTACAGACTCTCTGCACATTTTCTACCTACACAATTTGATTCACTCCTTTAATATTCTAACCCGGTTTTCATACTACAATAACTATATTTATACAATAAACCAAAGATTAACTCGAATCACAAAGGATGGAGTCGTATCCTTCAATTTTGGAGAAAATCATACCAAACCCTATCTAATCTTCAAACCTTATCATTCTTCAAACCCTATCCTATCATTGACTTGGTGGTACGAGGTGGAGGTTGTTGTAACAACCTTTGACAACTCCTCCTTATACTAAATTATTCTAGAATTTAGAATTATTATAATTAAAATCCAAATTTTAGATTTTAATTAAAGTAACCCACTCCCTTTCCTAAATTCTGAAGGCCTCCTAGAGGTCAAATTCCAATATTTAACCAATGATTAATTCTCCTACATCAGATGCTAGACTCACATCCAAGATCACTACCTCACTTAGTTCCATCCCTAGTTGCAAAGCATGTTCAAAAGCCTATACCTAGAGAAGATTTCATTGTGATTTTTTCTTACTTATAATACACATATTATTGATATTACAAAGAAAAATACTATGCTTCCCCTTCATATTCATAAGCCTGCTCAAACTTGTGCTCTCAAGGTTATAACACATTGTACTTAGATTTGTAACTAATTGCCTCATAGCTATTTTTGATGTAGTGTTTATTAATGGGTACTCAACATCTACTTTGGGCTTGAGTTGCTTCAGCCATGATGGAGAGAACACAAATTCATATCATCCATTAGCACTTGTCTTTAGTGATGAATCTGGTAGTATATGCGCTAGAAACAAGTTAACGAGTTGGTGGTGGCAGGGGGTTGTATGAATATAAAAGAGAGAAACACCACTTTTTGGGTTTCGTATATTGTTTCCAACGCATATACTACCACTTTATGGGTTAACGAGTTGGTGGTGGAAATATTCTTGCTACAATATCTAGAATCCATAAAGTGGGATTGCGTAGAGTAGTAGGTCACTTAACACCAAAATATAGATTTTAGATGTGTCTATAGTTGCAAGTGGATATGAGTTCGGATCCATTTATACGTGGAATGATAGCTGTATATATGTTTAAGATTGTATAAACACAATAGTGTATTTAGTGAGCTTTATCTAGTTTGTCACATAACTGATGTGTCAATTCAAAATGTGTGTCCTAAGTGCTTGGCCACCAAGTGTCTTTCTGCACATCACCAAGTGTCTTTCAACACAACAATAAGTGTACTCATTCACTTTGACATTACCTTATAATTCGTTCCAATGAATACTCGACACTCATTAAATCATTTAACACTAGTTGCATTGGGTTGAAGTGGCCGACCCTCGCCCCTACACGCTTATTATACCATGTTTCTATACACTTTCTGTAACTTGTTTCTTTATTTCACATATTTATTTCTTTTATATATGGGTGCTCATATAACAACCTATTTTCTCACGAATGATTTCATCATAGGCAATTCAGTCGCTTTTATGAGAGAATCCAAAAGAAACTTAGTTTATTTCTAATGAGAGAACGATAAAGTTGCTAAGGTATATCTCTTTTGAAATATCATCGTATATTATATATGTGGAGAGAGAGAGCCTACAAATGGAGAAAATAAAAGGGCCTGCGAATGGCATGTTAGAGGTTCTGCACACAACGAGTTATAGGGTCTGCAATCATAGAGTTAATGGGAATAAAAATGAACAGATCGAACAACAAATAGAGAAATAAAAATGGGGGTGTAATATCTTATTTCTTCTGAAAAATGAGGTTTCAAATTACATCTCCAGAGCACTTTGCAAGCTGGTCATTTTAACCAAACTACAATTAAGGAGATGAAGCGTTAAGAATTTGGAAACTGCAGTGACACCAAATGAACAAAAACGAGTGTAACCATCGCAATGAGTTGTCACCATCCAACAATATCCACCTTGACAAAAATTTCCTGATATCACCCAACAAATTCAATCATCATTTTTTCCGCAAGCCAAGATAAGCAAGACTCCAGAACAACTTCTCTAATGGTACTAGTTTTTTCAACATGTCTGCACAATTTTTCTAGGCATGGACCTTCTTAAGAGATACTCCACCTCCATTAACAACATGTCTTACAAAATGGTACTTGACATCGATGTGTTAAGTCTTGCTATGATAAGCTAGATTGGTGGCCAAATGGATAGCACTTATATTATCACATAATATATACAATAGTCATGCACTCTTCCAACCTCTCTCAAAAGACCCTTTAACCAGATTGCCTCTTTGCATGCATAGGAGACAAAACTATGTTTTTCCTTGATAGTTGACAAAGAAATTGTTTCTTGAATATTTGACATCCAAATAATGGATCCTCCTTCAAAAGTAAATACATAACTTGAAGTGGACCTTCTCTTGTCCAATTCACCTACAAAATCTAAATCAACATAACTATAGACTGTATCATTAGAACCATTAAAATTGATGCAATAATCACTTGTGCCTCTTAGATATTGAACCACCCATTTCATTGTTGTACAATGTTCTCTACCTGGATTTGCCATGTATCTACTGACAACACCAATTGCATGTGAAATATTCGGTCTAGTGCATACCATCACATACATTAAACATCATAGTACATTGGCATAAGGTACACGAGTCATATAATTATTTTCCTCTTTAAGTTACTAGGACATACTTCTAAAGAAAGTGTAAAATGGGAAACCAAAGGGACATTCACAGGTTTCACAACATTCATACCGAAATTCAAGAGTATTTTCTCCACATACTTCTGTTGTGATAACCAAAGCTTGTCATGTTTCCTATCTCTATGTATTTCTATACCCAAAATTCATTTTGTTTCTCCTATATCCTTCATTTCAAATGTCCTAGCCAACTGAGCCTTTAACCTGTTGATCTCAACCATGTTTTTTCTTGCTACAAGCATATCACTAACATATAACATCAAGATAATGAATATTCCATTGAAACTTTTGAAGTAAACACAATGATCATACTCACTTCTAGTAAAACTTTTTCTCACCATGAATGAATCAAACTTCTTGTACCATTTCCTGGGAGACAACTTCAAGCCATACAATGACTTTTTGAGCTTGCAAACAAATCTTCTTTTGTGATATTGAATAAAACCTTTTGGTTGTTCCATATATATCTCCTCATCCAAATCTACATGCAAAAAGGTTGTTTTAACATCTAACTACTTCAAATCAAGATCAGATAAATCAACTAGTGCTAATATAGCATGAATGCAAACAAGCTTAACAATTGGTGAAAAGATTTCATGGAAATCAATACCTTCTTGTTGGAGATTTTTGTGACGACCCGGGTTCTATTTTAGGTTTCCAACAAAACCCTGCAAACTATCAGCCTTTCTGAAAACCATAAGGCAACACTGCACATATATTGCACAATGCAGTCTCACCCGAGATGGCTTATGGGTGACTGTAGGACCCAAATGTATGTAGTTTTGGAAGGGAGACTTTTGTGGGGATTATTAGCACTTTGTAAATCTGTTCAATTGATAAACAGACGACAGAGGTAATTGTTTCAACCAACTTTGAGGCCTGAAACTAGCCTTTCAGACCTGGAGAGGGATCTCTCAGGAGACTTCGTCTCCATGCAGGATATGGCCTTAAAGTTGTGGCTATATTTAACACCTTTCAAATAATGGGTTCTGGTTATATTGGCACAAGAAAGTAAGACTTTGGGCTATGGAGTCGATTCGAGAAACACAACAGAAACAAATGACTCGGTGACTGAAAATTGAGAGGATAAGGCTAAGCGAGAAACAATCTTCAGTGCAAATTCGTAATGTGTGGTGAGGAGAAAACACAAGAAGTAACTTGGAGCACCGTTGCAGGTGAATTCAGAGTTAACTTTTAGAAGAAAAATGTTTTGTCTAAATGGTGTGAAAAAGGGGTGTTGCACAACAAATCCACGGGTTTGAAAATTCGTTCCAAATTAGACAGAAAAAGATATGAATAAAGATAACAGGAAGCACGTACGCAAAGAAAGGAAAAAAATACATCCAATTGCTACAATTATAATATTTTCATCAAGGTTACATGACCTTTGCATTAAGTTTCAGTCAAACTCAAATTACATACAATAGTTATTTTCTATACTATTTTTTCCAACCAACCCTGTTTACATGAAAATGATCCCCATATATAGAAAACTAATGTCACACTTGGCTTCTAAGGTCGAACTACTCCCTCCTAGAATCATGGATCCATTTTCTTTGAAGGAGAACAATAACTTCAACGAATTCACTAAAAATAGAAAACCCAACTTTGCCAAATCATAATCGTAATCAAAATATTTTTTACAATCATTGATCATTATCAAAATTCAACCATATGGTTGTGATGAGCCATCATGTGCACTGTTGGACACTATGTCACCCTTGCACAACAATTTTTCTACGCAACAGTAACCTACAACAAAAAACGCAACAGATTGCGCAACAAACTGGCAAAATAGGCGTTAAATATGAAATCATAACTCACTAATAAAAAACTATTTTCCGAAACTGAGAGAGGTTTTTTTATTTAAGCTCGTTATAAATAAAAAAATCTCTCGGTTTCTTTAAATTCATCTCCAGCTAGCCGAAATAGATTTCGCAAAAACATGTCTCGGAAAGGAAATAATGAAAACTGAAAAATAGGGCTCAAAGATCCATTTGAATCTCCCAAAATATGAAACGTTTTTAAAATCAGAGAGAATTTTTTATTATTTGGTTTGTGCTCAACAAAAACCTCTCGGGGATTTTAAAAATTCCTCTCTAGTTGGTCAGAAAGTGATATTGAAGTTGACCACTAAACCAGTCATTTGCGCAATGCAACCTATAGCTTGTGCACAGGAAAATCCATTGCGTGATGACATCCTCTGCGTGACAACATCTTATGCGTGACATAATCCACTACGCAACAACATCCCATGCACGACAAAATCCACTGCGCGACAACATCCTATGTGCGACAACATCCACTGCGCGACGAAATCCACTTTGTGATGAAATCCACTGCGTGACAACATCCTATGCGCGACAACCCACTGCGCGATGAAATCCACTACACGACAAAAACCACTTCACGATATAATCATTTGCACGATGAAATCCACTGCGCAACAACATCCTATGCACGACAACCCACTGCGCGATGAAATCCACTGCGTGACGAAATCCATTGCGCGACGAAATCCACTGCATGACATAATATTTTGTATGGTGAAGTGCTTTGCATAGCGCGTAGCAAATTTTAAAGTGCCCAGTTGCAAATGGAAATGGAACAAATAAATGACAAGCTTCCTTTTGAAACTTACCCTTGGATATGTTAGATCCCGCCAGTCATAGAAACAATATGGGTGCTAACATGCATGACTTTGCAAATTATTGACAAACCTATAACCTTAGATATGAAAATCATGGTGCTAACAATTGGCTTCAATGGGGATGTTATCCTCCCTATGAGGTAGAAAAGAATAGTAGACTAGGTGCTTATCCATTGGGCTTCTCCCAAACTCAACTTTCCAATTGCAACTTGTAACCTGCATCCGTTGAAAACCCAAAACTGTATATGCTCCAACCTGAAATATGAAACTAAGATGAAAATGAAAACTGCAGATTGCTAAAAGAAATGCTCGTAGTACCGAGCCTATTCACACTTCTACCTACCCTAACTGCTGAAAAAGATGCCAATAAAGTGAAATCAAAATTCCAATGCAACCATGCAAGCACTTTATCCATTTTTTGGTTTCTTTGCACATGGTTGCTCCAAAGCCTGTTTACTGATAAGTCATTCAAAAATTTATTTATAAATTCAAATCAAAAAATTAAAAACATTGGGATTGTTTGTCGCCTCCACCAAAACTGCAAATGGATCCTCTAAAACATGCACAAAACAACAACCATGTTTCACCCCTTCCATTGTATTCTCATTTTTATGTGATTTAACCTGTTGATTGCCACCAAGAGGCTGAAAAATCTGTTGAGACTGCTGGAAATAACAATCTTTTGAATCAGAAGACAGTGCTAGCTGAAATGAAACCCTTGGTGGAAAGCAATCCATATCTAACATTGACGTTGATTGACCATCATCTTTATTTCCAAGCTGGTAGTTGAGCACAGGCTGCAAATCTGAACTGAAATAATCTTCCATGTAATTAGTGACACGGTCATTAAATGCATGAGAAGGTTGTTGGTATTCCTCATTGATAACAATTTGCTCATGTAAAACAATGTCATTGTGAATGAAGTCAGACTTCTCTGCTTCCTTTGTTATCTCATGATTTACTTTCAACAATTCAAAGGAAGAAAAACATAATGGAAGATAGTTTTTATTTGCAAGTCCACTGCTTTCTTCATATTGAACGTCATGCCTGGAGGATTTATGATTTGGAACATTCTAAACATTTTTCTTCAGCAATTCGAAAGAAGAAAAACACAATGGCAAGGTTCTTTCACCTGATTCAAAACCTTCTCCATTTTCTTCACTGCTGTCATATGCACATTTTTCAATTTCTTTGGATTTATGAACACACTCATTTTCAAATTCATTTTCGACCAATGGATGGAATTTTGAACTGATAAAACCTTCCATATAACAAGCAACTGGGTCATTAAACACATGAGAAGATTGCTACAATTTCTTGTCAATTGTTTCCCATGAATCAGTGTGATTTTGCATCAGCACACATTCATTTGCCTCAATGATGATCTTAAAAATTTCTTTCAACCATTTAAATGAAGCAAAGCATAAAGGTAAATAATTTGCTTTAGTTGATTCAGTACTTTCTTCATATTCTTCTTTGTAGCTGTGATATGTAGGCTGATTTCTCTCATTACATCGCTAAAAAGGAACATTTTCTGATAGAGAATGTGCAATTGGTTGTTCTAGGAAGTCAACATCATAATCATCATCATTTTCATTATATATACACAAATCAACAACATCTGCAATGTCATCTAACAAGAAAAAGATTAGGACATCAACCTGCTATTCAACAAGCTGATTTGCAAATTCATTTTCTTGACTGTCTACAAATGAATACATAAAACAATCATCCTCATGCTTATGATGAGATGGATCAGAAGATAAATTAGAACCTTTTTTTTCAATAAGTGGAATATAATACTTTGCAAAATCATCATCATTTAAAGCTTCAAGAGGACATACAATATTATTAACCCTCTTCTCAAGATTCAAATCAATTGTTCTTTGTTCATATTCATTGCCATGTTCTTTAGCATCCAACTCCTCATTTTGAATCTGTTTACATGCTTGAATATTGTCTTCAACTTCTTGAGTATTGTTGAGCATATGCTACAAAGACATATAATTCCTCTCCATCAAAAGAAAAGATAAGTCTGATTGAAAGGTTGTTACATAATGGAGCATGGAAGAAACTTCAAGAGGTTGGAATTCTTTAGGCAATTTATAATAAAGACTAGCAAACCTCCTACTGAAATTTGAGATGGTTTCATCTTTCATTCTTCTCATGGCATAAAACTCTGAAAGGAGTAGATACCATGAATTTCTCTCACCCCAAAATATAAAGAAAGCTTCCCTCAATTCATCCCACGAGCTAATCCACTGAGGCTGCAAATGTCTGAACCATGCTTTGGATAGTGGTGATTTTAAGAACCCCCCTAAATTTATATGTATAATAATTGGGCAAATCCCCATGATACATAGGAAAAATTGAAAGTTATTTTATCAATAATATAATATGTATATATAATTTTTTGGCGAATCTTTTAGTTGATTATATAATCTTGTAAAATCTTGGCGAATCTTTCACGGAATTATAAAATCTTGTGAAAAATTGGTAAATCTTTCACTGAATTATAAAATCTTGTAAACTCTTGGCGAATCTTTCACTTAATTATTAAACCTTTAAAGTCTTGGTGAATTTTTTGTAAAGAAGTGTTATTCATTGTCCCGTATGCTGGCCTAGTTAATATATCATAGAATTCATATGTCGTATGATGGATGATATAATAGAAGGTGTTCTAGCATAACCCGAAAATTTGCAGCTTGTGTGTAAAGATCCACGGGATCCACTTTTTCATCTGCTTCTGCTGGTATGAGAGTATAGAGATATGCCAAAGTGTAATAAACCACTTATGAAATATAAAAAATCAATTTCCAACGTGTATATAAATCAAAAGATAGTCATGCAACAACCAAATGTAAGCATCGTTTCTATTTTATACTTAAACTATCAATAAATTCCATATAACATGGTTTTTTTTTTCCATTTCAGTGCATTATTGTAATTCCTTTCTTCCTTTCTCCCTTCCCTCTTTCTTCCTAGCTTGGGAACTATCAATATTACTAATTTATACTCCTAAAAACTAGTTTCAGTATATTTAAGTGCATAAATTTCAAGATATTACAAATATCATAAACCAATGAATAAGGAATAAATTGTTTCAAAAGGGTGCCAAAGTTTGCCTTCATTGTGTGTGCTAAATGGTTTCTAAGACACTTTGGATCAAAAACATTGAATTGAAAGCATTAGCATTTGCCAACTTCCAAATGTAGCATGCAATAAAGAAAGGAAATGTTTCTTTTGACAAAGTGCAAACTCAGTGATTTCATCCTCAATTTGATTAATCAAATACCACTTAATACACTATACAAAAGGGTAATAGTTCTAATCCAACATATCTCTTTCATCCCATACACAAGAATAACAATCCTAAGCCACCAAATCTTCAATAGGGAACCTTTTCTTAAAATGTATTGAATTCTCAATGACATTGGTCAAGCATCCGTTTTGTAAGCATGTAGAGACATTATTTAGTATCTAGTGCCTCATGTAGATACAAATTTAGGAAGGTACACTATCAAAGTTGCATGGTTGCATTAGTAGTTGCTTGTTGTCTCAGATCATTTGTGATTGTTTTCTCAAAACCATCCTGAGTATAGGGACATGTCACTTCCAACATTCTCATGAACTATGAAGAAAGTCCCATCTCATCCCATTTATGTTTTATTAGCAGTGTTGCCAAGTAAAATGGTGATCTAGGTGGCAGTTAAGGCCTTTTTATAATAGCCCCTAAATTTAGAAGTTTCAGGTCAAATCTGAAAATCACATGGTTTGATCCTTTCTCAGATGTTGTTTTTAGGGTTCATATCACTTTCCACATTATATAGCTCAACCATAGCTTCCCAATAAGCTATCTTGCATCCCAATCAAAGTTTGGAGTGAAAAGTTAACAATCCCAGCAAATCCATTGTTGCATCTAAAACTCGGGGCACTCAACTCTTGGCCTTCGACCTGCTTTGTCCTTGGTCTTTCCATATTATTTTCCTTTCATTTTATGTTGTATATGTTAATGAATAAGGGCATCACCCTCTTGCATGAGGATTTTGGCTAATGGGAGCAGGATGCATCTCTTCTTAGAGATTGCTACCACCATTGTACGCAACCAATAGAGAATAAAATTTATGTCCACTACAACATTATTGTTCTTTATTTCTGCAATTGTCTTTAGTCATTTCATTCACTATTATACACATTACGTTTATGAAAAATAATGTCTCCGCCAGATTCCCTCCATAATCTAGATGACGATGTGATTATAAATTAGTGCAACTATGAAAGGTAAAAATTTAGAATCTATTTTCTACAAAAGGATACAAATCAAATATTCGCTTCTCACTTCAAAAAAATATATAAGTAAAGGACATATATTTACCTCTTGATTTGGAAACACTCCTCAATTTTGCTCCCAAATATGGCACTTAGTTCTGAATCCATAAAAGTTTGTGTTCTAATTATTTCAATTCGATTCTTAGGCAAAACAATCTCCCAATCATCATTGCCACTAACTGTAACCAATGAAATTTTGTTTCCACCAGAGCCATTTAGGTCACTACCTTCCAGTTTAAGTAGTTCATTGTGCAACTGATCCATAATAAAACTAAGAAATTCTTGAGCATCTTCTTGCCTAGGCCTTCCTAAAGGACTGAGAGGTTGGTTAGGACTAAAGGTTTTAAATACAACATCAAACATGGTTGGATAAAAATACCTTCCCACCTCAATCCCTCCTTCTTCCTTTACATTCTTTATCATATCTTTGTCAATATCTTAGCTTATAAATTCAATTTGGGTGATGTTGGGCACTTTGAAAACCAAGAAACTATTGTTGGGCTATCTAGTAATTCTATGGGCCATGACATTTTTCTCTTGGGTAAGGAGGAAGGTGTAGATTTCCCAATTTTCTTTTAAATAGTCTAATTGAAGCCATATGCTAGTGTTGTAGCAATCGGTTCATTAAAAATTTAATGCTACCTCCACACTAACAATCTTACTAGCGTGTCAGATTCATAAAGGAAAATAACAGTAGTTGATGAGCCAGGATGGCATATTGAATACAATACAATGAGTGTTGCACATTTGGGTTACTGTTTTTTATGTTCATGGTGGAGGGGTGGATCTTATATTCCCCATCATGAAAACGAGATAGCTCAAATATCTACTGCTTGTAATGACAACATTGTTTCTTATTGGATTCATAATGGATTTGTAACAGTTGGTGTTGAGACTATGTCTGAATCTTTAGGAAACTTTGACACACTTCACTTTTAAGGACTATGAAGACTATATGTGCTTTTCAAAAGCAAGCTGAGGAAGTCCTATAAGACCCAAAGACACTGTAAAATGTTGTAAAGCTTGTAGAAAGGTCTCTGTAATAAGTTTCCATCTGAATTAAATGCAAAGGATTATGTAATGGAAACAACAACAATGATTTGCAGTATAAGATTGGTATAGACAGAAATACCCCTCAGTTGGATGTAGGTAGATTAAGATTTAGAATATGTTGAGCATGCATTAGTAAACATTGTTGAATGATACTTTTATTTTGAATCAAGATGCAATGAAGAGGGCTATTTAAGAAAGTCATTGAATTTTTGTTGGGAATTATGTTTATATGTTGTATAAGTTTGACTATAATAGTGACCAAACTAGGATCCATCCCTTTTCTTTGCATTTGACAAGGAGTTTCAGGGCATCCCCGACATGCCAATTTTGAGCTTATCTAACAATGGCTTCCTTTCAAAACACTATAATTATTTGGAGGATTTCATCAAACACTTGGATTGAAAAATCATATTCACAATGGAATCTGTTAGCACTCCTTAGTTTCCCAAGGATGAGAAAAGAAACCAAGGAGGTAACCACAGACCAATCTTTAGGATTGAGTAGCTATCCCTACCAACCCAAAGAGGGCTCTCTCATTTAGATCAGCCAACTAAATGACTGAATGAATAATATGTTAGGCTAGGTATTAAACTCACTAATGGATAATTTGATTTGTTGGAGATGAGAAAAAAGATGGAGTCATCTTCTCAAATAGGTCATTGTTTTTATGAAACCCTAATGAACCAGAAACAAGGATGCAACTGTGGCAAAGGAAAGATAGAAGTAAACATTGGTATGATGATGATTTTTTTGTAGTATAGTGGTGATGTAAAGCAAAGGAAAGTGTAAAATGAGCATAAATTGCATATGATTTCAATTTACAAGTTGAAGGTGTAAACAAAAATGGTCAACTTAAAACAATACAGAGCATAAGATTGAGTTTTGTAAATCACTTCTTAAGTTGAGAATTAATACAATTACAATATGGAGATCATAAAATCTATCATATACAATAGATAAACATTACACAATTGAAGAAAAATACTCATACCAATGATCAAATCACAAGAATCTCTTCACAAGTCTGCAAACTGTCTCTGTGTTCAATTTAGGAAAAGTACAGGCATATGCTACTCCTTGGCTCTCAAAATATTAGACATACCACCTATAATACATTGCATTACATTCATATATAATGAAAACAAGTCTAAATCCTTGTAAGGAGGTCGAATTCTACTCCAAAAAGTCAAATACATGCATCTATCCTATCAATTCTAAAACCTAGCAGGAGTTAGAACTGATTTTCCTCCTTTTCCTAAACTACTTGAGCTTATCCTTTAAAGCATCCAATACATGAATTCGACCTTATAAACTTGAAATTACATTTACCAAGAATTAATAAACTTTTTTTTACCATTTACATTCACCAAATTACAATTTGACTATTTACATGGAGTAAAATATTTGTTACACAGAAGCACAACAAATCTGCCAGAAGCGCAACGAAAAATAGGGGTAAAAAACGAGATGATATCTCTTTAACCCTAATACTTGTGTATAAAATGAAATATTTTTTGTATATGAAGATGTTTTGGAAATAAACCTCTTTCGGTTTCCCAAAATTCTACTCCAGCTCTTCATAATATTCTCTGCAAAAAGATGGCTAAAACATGCCTTTTCGCATTCTGGAAAATAGGCTGTAAATACATGCATGGATCTCTCATCCTGTAACACCTGTGTAAAAAGTGAGATAGGTTATTGTACTTTGTCCTCTTATGAACAAAAAAATCCTCCATTTTCCAAAGATTCATCTCTGATGGGCCACAATCGGCTTTGCAAACAAGTGACTAAAAAAAGAAAAACTATGATGTTTTTGCACAATCAAAGTGTAGTCAAGTGCTAAATTTGGTTTTTGGAGAGGCATGTTGATCATTGTTGTATATGAATATATTCCTTGGAGTATGAAACATGATGATGTATCTCTAATACACTTTATCAAATTAGTACTCTCTATCAAACTGATACTCTTTGCCTTGTGACTAGGCAAATTTTGTTAGAATAGACAAAAAATTGACTTTTGACTTTTGACTAACTTGGAAGATTAACAACTCTTGATTAATATGGAACATGGGACCCTAAAATAACATACCACAAACAATTTTGGTAATTATAAGGGAACGAAACATAAAACAGTAGATGGCTATAGGTGACTCTATCCTAAAACTATGTTGTATGCTCGCTTAAACAAGTTGTGGGACACTTTCATAAATTCTTCATCATGTATTAAGGTCAAGTTGGGAAAACCAAGACTATAATTAAAAACAAAAACTTAAAAAAACTATATGAACTAAAATAACAAGGTGTATTACAACAAAAATCCTACTAGGTTATGCCAATGGGAAAACAAAACATTGACTAATTAACCCACAGGTTTGTAATGATAATTCTAATTCTACCAAGATGTGGTTAGTCAATTGTTTTTTATATTGCAACATTTTTATCAACAAATTTGGAAACAAACTGCTTCAAATGAAAATTCAACATCATTGCAATAGCTGAAAATATGAGCAATACACTTCAATTCACCCATTCAACTTATTTTCCTACTGTCATTCCTATGGAGAATGAGGAAAATCCACTACAAACATTGTATATCATACACAAGCCAAAGACATGAATATTCAATCTTACATTGTGTTCTATGAGAAACCTTTTGGACTCAAAGCATGTTTTATCACCATGTATTCTCTTTAGTTCATATATCTCCATATTTAGACAATTCTCATAGTACTAACTAGACTCAAGAAAAAATACATGAATCATACACTCTAGCCAAATCAGGGCCATTTTAACTCCAAAATTTGAAGCATACAAAGAATATATTGCCACATTTTTGTTGCAAAGTTTGGCATACCAAAATTTTCAAAACTTCATAAAAGGAATGTGGGGAATGCCCATTGGCCATCTGAGTCTCTCAATAAGATAAGCTACCCTTATAGCGAAATCCAACAACAAAATATCATCAAATAACTAAAAAAGGAAAGAGTTCAAATTGTCCACATTGGCTCCCTAAGTTTCCCTTAATGAATACTTTTCAAGGATTAAGGAACTATGGCATCAAACAATGTGCACTATCAACAATTGGATAAATGCTTCTTTTACATTGCCTTTCACCTGATTGCATTTTTTTTCCTCTTACTAATATATAATTTATTTCCCTGTGTTGATTAGAAATTTAATAAACTATAACTAAACTTTCTTAGGTTGTCAATCTAAAATAGAATTAAACCATATGAGTTAATAAAATTGCTTTTATCTAGTTAAATCCTTAGTGATAGGCTATCCCATATTCCCAGTTCCAGACTCACCACTTCGTACTTTAACCCATTGGATGGTTCATGCTGCAAGATGCCTTGTGAATAGGTTACCATTATGAGATCGGTAAGGCAGTATACACTTCATAGACCTTGGTTAACTGTCGGCCCAAATCTCATCACCAGTTTTTTCCTAGCCTTGGGTGTTAGAAGAGTCATTGAGTGACAATGTGAATGTACTCGGTCACATCTTGTTTGGTTGTTACTATCCTAGGGCTTATGTCTCGACACCCTCATTTTGGTTCTCACCTCTTTTTATCCGTTTGGGTTTTCTTGTGATTCATATAGTTGTACAACTTAGTTTATTGCATCTCATGCACACTTTCTCGCTCTACTCTTTATCGGAGGTGATTTAGGAACTCCCCATCTACACTCTAGTCATTGTACTTTTACTGTCTAAATGGATATCATTGGCCCTAGTGGACAATAATATTCAAATTAAAATGTATCCATCATATATTTTCCATTAATCCTTAACTGCCACTCATAGAAACACAGAGCTTCCATCCCTTCCTTTTCAGAGAAATAAATAAACGATGCCACCTCTTGACAACCTATGAAAATTTATTGACTGATTGCCCTAGTGGATAATAATATTCAAATTAAAACGTTTCCATCATCTATTTTCTATTAATCCTGAACTTCCACTCACAAAAACAAAAATTTTTCATCCCTTACTTCTCAAAGAAAGAAATAAAGGATGTCACCTCTTGTCAACCTATGAAAATTCACTGAATACCCTATAACATAAGTAGAATATACAACTAATGTTTACTCAAGGTTCCAACTCCCTATTCAACAATAATGTCCACCAAGTTTAGTAGAGTAGCAAATAATTTTTCCTCCAGCAGTATGGATTCATAGAAACTTTCTCCAATCAGACAACTGCATTTGCAAGTTCCAACTTCTTTAGTTCTCACCTAGTTCATGAAAAACAGAGCAGTAAAATAAGTGGGGATTGAGTCTTTTACAATTTTCCTCTTTATGTCACAAGGAAGACCTTTGTTTTTTCAATATTTGTATATTTTTTTTCCTTCGCACACAACAATTTTCACCTCATAAGATGTGTCATCACAAGGAAATTCTTTGATGTGATGACATATGTATATTGTTGTCCCTTAGCATGTACTAGTTTAAACTTTCTACCATATAACATTTGACCCACTACCAGCTTCTTTATCAATTGATTTTTCATAAAATCCCCACTGATATGAGTACTCTTAAAGAGTGGACAAAAGTACCATGCATTTGACTTTCTCTGCCATGACAGAAATGGCATGAAAATTTCATTGCTTCAATATGTTGTAGAGGAGACAAAATAAACCTTCCAAAGCACAAACATTCCAAGTCACTATTATTTATTCGTATATCAATAGCGTTTAACAAATCCCTATGGATGAAAGAAGGATAACTCCATAACTTAAAAATGTAAAGGGTCTAAACACTTAAAATGGCATCATTTGAGAGATTTGTCAGGAGAGATACAACATTGGTTTTGACATTATCTCAAAAGAAAAATATATACTATACAGACTCGTTTCTCCTCATTAAGGAAAACAACATACAAAAATGGCAAGGCTGTTGCAGATTTAGATTTTAGTATTAGCTATCATAGACTACAACAATGAAACATGAACTAGCACCAATGATCCAGCATGATAGGTCATATAGGCATAAAATGTTTCCAAAATGTGGAGCCTTAACCAAGTGTTTATTGATATTATTAGAATTAACATTAAAAAAAAACAACCACTGATGGTCAATGGTCAAAGCATTGTGATAAACAACTAATTATTCTAGCCAAAGTCTGAAAGAGAAAAACAAATGGGGATTGAGATCAATGATCAAGTCTAAGAAAAAAATCAAGCACTCATTTAAAAATTGCATCAGAGCTTAAAACCTTCACATGTTTTACCTATTTCTGTAGTTAACATACTATAAATATTGACATTAAGAACAAATGTTAAATATTAATGTCAATTTAACAATGGTGTGTCCCAGTTGTTTTGCAATACTGTCATTTTTGGCCTATGGTTTCATTATATGCTTCTCTTCTATACAAGATACCCTACATTATAATGGTGCATAATTCTTGTTCAGATGTGTATTGATCTCAACTATGTGTGCTTGCTTTTCTAACAAGGCATTGATAGTAGTTAAAATTATAAATGGATTAATAATATGAAGTGGAGGGGATTCTCAAGAATTCAGGAAACTAATGCCAATAAAAATAGAATATGTAAAAGAGGGACAACCAACAAGTTACAATCACATTCCTTAAATCAACCATCCATTGGCTAACAAAATGTCAAAATTTGCACTATATGAGGAGAAAGATCATGTTATTAGCCTTCTCTGCACAGGATTGAACAACATCACAAATGTGATTAGTCACTTGAGAAAGCATCATATTTGATGAGGCAACTTCCTCTCTGAGAATCACCTGCACCCACAATTGCATTGATGCAAACTGAATGAGTTGTTAAGGAATTCAAGCATTGCAGAAGAGCAAGAGGGATCCTTATCCAAACATGTTCCAAGTTAGAACACAGTTTTACCAGATTTGGATGTGATTGAAAAGAACACTCTGGAGAAACATGTGATGCCTCTTTCCCCATAAGTCATATAAAGAAATAGTACTAACAAAGTATTGCAAACAAGGAGAACAAATCGAGCATCAATATGGCATGTTCTGGGGACCCATGGATTGGCAGTTTGTTGAAAATTTAATTCTAAAGTATAAAAAGAAGCATTTTTGTTTAGAGTTACCTTCCCAGCTGACAGAGCATCAAGACAAATATTACCAATGAGTTGGGAACTGAACTACGTAGAACTGAACTACGCAGAATATGCTTGTTCTTAGTCAAATTGATCAGTGAGATTGAATGACAAATCCATAAGTATTTTGATTAGAAGTGTTTTTTTCTTATCTTTTTATGCTTCTTATAGTATACATAAAAGTACATGTTACATCAATATGATTCAGGTCCCTTACTCAGGACAGACGAGAAAAAGAGTCTGATTGCAAAGCAAGATATGGACCTCTTGTATCTTTCCTAAGAATCCTAAAATTGGCCTTAACTATGACAGATAATTATGAAAATTTGTGGTATGATCTGGAGTTTTTGCTTTGATATTTTCAAACCATACTATTTCATTCAACCAACATAAGTGAGCCCTAGTAAGTCTATCTTACCTTATTAGGGTCCAAATTATAACCTGGAGGATTTTAGTATGAAACACTTTATCAATAGTGGCTAATGGGCTACTTTTATATCGCAAGCAACAGTTCTAATAACTATGCTTGAAGTGGCAACCTTTATCCTATGATTAATCTTTGAATTTTTAATGAGTGTGCCTAATGGTTAAGAACATGTGTTTCCTCTTAAGAGGTCACAGGTTCAAATCCAGAGGGGGGTAGGGTATGTATACCTTCGTAGACTTTACCAGTCAAATCGTTGGGCGGAGGGGGGTCCCTTGTCCCACAAACAAGGGGGTCTCATACACCAATTTGGTGTGTTGGCTTGGACATGACCTTAAAAATAGATTATTATTATTATTATTATTAAGGCATACCTTGCATACAGTATCAAATCCAACATCTATTTCTACAAATTCATTCTTTAAATCGTCTTCAAGTGTGACAGGAACACCAACAACCTAGAAAGTGGATAATTAATAGAATTTAATGATAGGAATCGAATAAATTAGGGCATATAGAGTACACGAAAAAAATCATTCAGTTATAGAATACTCCCTTACAATTGTTTGACATTTTCTAGACTTAAAGTACTCATCTAGTTGAGTTTCTTCTGTGTTTGTACTGTAACCTGCCGATAGTGATGGTTAGTTAGATGCATCTTGTTGGTCTTTGTCAGAAAATATTGCCATGAGTTAATAAGTTCTTCAAATATCTTAATCCCTAGAAACAATCCAAAAGGAAAATAATCTTTTCCATCTGACTTGCCTCCAACAAAAACTAGCCCATCCAGTTTCAGTGTTATACATGAGCTTCTAGCCTCTTCCATGTGCTTGAAATCATTTATTTTCTTTTATGACTGCTCCAGAAGATCATTTCCTCCTGTTAACATCAAATTCATCAATGACAAGGTTTCATAACATTGCAATCAAGAAAACCAGAAGTATGAAAAAGCCTATATAAGAAGAATAAAAAATGCCAATATTTTTTTCACATACAAAACACAATATTTGGCCACAACAGGATCCAAACTCCTAGGACATGTCACTCAAGGGATTCCCAGGTAGATGAGAGAATTGAATCTAGTCTAGTGAAGGTAAACTCCCATCCGTTTACTACTAAACCAGAGCCCAACCAATGAAAATGCCAATATTATGCTCTGCTTTTTGGCCAAAATATTTTTAAAATCTAGTTCATTGCTACTAAGGGGTTTTTTCTGGAAGAAAATATTAATTTCAATGAACCTAAAATGTTACTAAATGAAGTGAGGAAAGGAAGTTTCATCTCAAAAACTACAAGTGATAAATGATAGACACTAATAGTTGAGGATCATATCCCATTAATCTATTTGATTTTAGATACTTCATCTATTCAATCATCATAGACAGCTCAAACAGAACACAAGGATCTGATCTCAACTCCTTTACTTTTTTTTACTGTAGAAATGTACCTTGATTGTGGTAACTTTTCAACATGTCATCTGTCGCTACCAAAGTGTTCTGTGAACATAGACCTTCAGTCCCACCTGTTTCACAACTTTCTAGTGTTCAAACCAAATTCAAATGAAGGAATTGTGCCAGTATTTGTAAAAGTCACTCAAGCTTCAATTTACTAAATAGTAAAATCTGAAGGCTTCTTTGCTTACCCACAAATCCAAAGAGGATACTCTTGTTGGTGTGTGCTTTCAAAGATTCGAAAATCCCTGCTATCACATTGTGGGCACCTCATGATTCAACTTCCATGCCAAAAACCACTCCAACCCTGCCACCATATCTTCCAAATACAAACAATTCCAATTCATGTTCTGTCACCTTTGGACGTCTACTATCCTAGAGCATTAAAAAGAACCAGTCTGTGTTCAAAGAATCGTAAGGTCATTTTTTCATGCTATGTTCCATAGAGGAAAATGAAAATATTTCCCCGCTATTTTTCTACAGAAGTTATTATTTCAGTATGCTATGGGAATAAGCCCTTGATACATGCTTTTGATGACATATAATATTCTCATATATACAGGGAGAAAAAAATGGGAAAAAATTCCTTGTCTAAACAAGTTATGACCGTGGAAGAAGGGACCTGGGAGATACTAGAAGAAAAGGCTAGTATTCTTTAGCCAATCACAAGAAAACCCCTTCATGTTATTTCATTTTTTTTCTTATTTATGTTTTTATCAGAACTTCTTTAGGAATGATGCTTTGAGTCATTGCCAATACCATAAAACTAGGGAAAAATACCTCTAAATCATTTCCATTACCAGAAAATGGGGGCGAAAAACCTCTGAATCATTTCCATTACCAGAAAATGGGGGAGAAAAACCTTTGAATCATTGTCATTACTAGAAAATTGAGGCAAATGGGAGGATCTGGTTCGAATTTTAAGGGACAAAAATGGATTTCCATGCTCTTCCCTCACAAATATATGTGGGCTAAGGGTTATATATATATATATTTGAAAATAAATTTGGGGCTATATATATTTAAACCCAAAAAACCTCTTTATGTAAACAATTCACCCAACCAAAATTCCAAACCTCTTAATTTTGCCCATCAGCGAAATTTTGCCCCTAAAATCACCTATGGCTTTGGAGTCTCCTTATAAGGACTGAGAAAAGTCCCTCATAGACACATCATCATGTTCAATCTCAAAAAGGTCTATAAAATGCTCAAAGACCTAAATATGTTTTTTAGCTGAATGTCCATCAAGATCTCCATCAAACTTGGGAAGAAACATATAATGTTTCAGAGGAAAGTCATGAAGGATGGAAGGAACTTTAAGAGGATTGTATCTTTCTTGAATTATTGAGGGTGCAAGGTTAAGAAGAGAGGTAAAATCTCAACTTTGGTTTCATTAAGCTCACAAGAATGATCATGAACATCATATGGCTCAAAGGAAGGATCTTGGTGAATATCGGTTATACAAGAAGGAGGTATATATACAGTTTTCAATGAAGGATATACAAGGGTATATCTCTAGGATTCATTTAAACATGATAAGTGAAGAAATATTCTTTTGAAAAAATTAGGAAAGAACAAGAAGATATTGATAAAATAGAAAAGTACTTCTTGAACTAAACTTAAGCTCGAGTACCTTATTTTCCCATACTTCTCTTTCATTTTTCTATTAACGGGTCTCATTCTCTAGTGGAGTCTTTGAATCGCATTTGAAGCTTGATTGGAGTAACCATGAAAACTTTATCTCTGGATTCTTCTGCCAGTGGAATCACCTGCAACTGCTTTTCTGATGTGTGGAGTCACCAAAGCAGAAATACAACCAACATGTGCCTAAGTGTCTGCTTCTCTCATACCTCAGAACTCAACCATGTCATTCTTTCCCAGGGAAAAATTCCAATTTCATCCCCGACAATGGTGCCAGAATGTTAGCACTCTGTAAATCTGTTCGGCTGATAAACATATGACAGAGGTAACTATTTCAACCAAATTTGAGGCCCGAAACTAGCCTTTCGGACCTAGAGAGGGCTCTCTCAGGAGACTTCATCTCCACATGGTATATGGCCTTAAAGATGTGGCTCGATTTAACACCTTTGAAATAATGGGTTATGGTTATATTGGCGGAAGAAAGTAAGACTTTGGGATATGGAGTCGATTCAAGAAACACAACATAAACAAATGACTCAGTGACTGAAACTTGAGAGGATAAAGCTAAGTGAGTAAAAATATTTAGTGCAAATTCGTAATGTGTGGTGAGGAGAAAACATAAGAATTAACTTGGAGAACCACTGCGGGTGAATTTAGAGTTAACTTTTAGCAGAAAAATGTTTTGTCTAAATGGCACGAACAAGGGGCGTTGCGCATTGAATCCATAGGTTCGAAAATTCGTTATAAATTAGACAGAAAAAGATATGAATAAAAATAACATGAAGCACATATGCAAAGAAAGGAAAACAATACATCCAACTGCTACAATTAGAATATTTTCATCAAGGTTATAGGACCTTTGCATTAAGTTTCGTTCGAACTCAAATTACATACAATAGTTATTGTCTACACTAATTTTTCCAACCAACCCTATTTACATGAAAATGATCCCCATATATAGAAAACTAATGTCACCCTTGGCTTCTAGGGTCAAACTACTCCCTCCTAGAATCATGGATCCGTTTTCTTTGAAAAAGAACAATAACTTCAATCGATTCACTAAAAATAGAAAACTCGACTTTGCCAAATCATAATCGTAGCCAAAATATTATTTACAATCATTGATCATGATCAAAATTTGAACATATGGTTGTGATGAGCCATCATATGCACTATTGGACACTCTATCACCCTTGCACATCAAGTCTTCTATGCAACAATAACCTATAGCAAAAACACAGTGGATTGCACAACAAACTGGTGAAATAGGCATTAAATATGACATCATATCTCACTGATAAAAAAAATGTTTTCCTAAACTAAGAGATATTTTTTATTTAAGCTCATTATAAAGAAACACCTCTCTTGGTTTCTTGAAATTCATCTCCAGCTGGCCAGAATACATTTCACAAAGACATGTCTCAAAAAGGAAATCATGAAAATTGAAAAATAGGGCTCCAAGATCCCTTCTAATATCTCAAAATATTAAATGTTTTTAAAATATGAGAGAGGTTGTTATTATCTGGTTTGTCCTAAACAAAAACCTCTCAGGGTTTTCAAAATTCCTCTCCAATTGGTCATAAAGTGATCTTGAAGTTGACCACTAAACCGGTCATTTGTGCAGCGTGACCTGTAGCCTGTGCACAGGAAAATCCACTATGCGATGACATCCTCTGCGTAAAAACATCCTATGCACAACCAAATCCACTGTGAGAAAACATCCCATGTGCGACATAATCCACTGCTCGACACCATCCTATGCGCTACAACCCACTCTGTGACGAAATCCACTGTGCGACGAAAACCATTGCACGACAGAATCCTTTGCGCAGTGAAATCCAGTGCGCGACAACATCCTATGCGCGACATCCCACTGTGTGACAAAATCCACTGCGTGACAAAATCCACTATGTGATGAAATCCACTGCATGACAAAATATTTTTCATGGTGAAGTTATCTACACAGCACGTAGCAAATTTTACAGTGCGCAATTGCAAATGGAAATAGAACAAATAAATGATAAGATTCCTTTTGAAACTGACCAATGGAGATGTTATATATTTCCAGTCATAGAAACAATATGGGTGCTAACATGCATGACTTTGCAAATTGTTGACAAACCTATAACCTTAGCTATGAAAATCATGGTGCTAACAGGGATGAGAGACATTATTTCTACCTCAAAACATATCATATTTAATATTCTATTATATCAACACAACATTATATCTTAGATATACTATTTAGTAATCAGTTGCATTCATTTAGGGTTTTGTCTGCAGTAATTATCCTGGTTTCTCTATTGTACGTTGCATTTTACTACTGACAGATTATTCCATTCATCATAACTAAACATTTTTAATAAATAACATAAGCATTCCACATAGAGAAACAACTCTATCATGGTTCACCCCCCTTAGGCTACGCCCACAAAGATTTGGTTGTCTTGGCTCTTTAATCATTCTACATCAAGTTTATAGCGCTGCACACATTACATTTCTTTCTCCCACCTGCCAGTCTTATGGAATAGACCTCATAGATTGTGTTAGCACCATGATTTTCTTAGCTAATTTAGAGATTTTCCAACAGTTTTCAAAGTCATGCCTGTTATCACCCATATTTGTTTTATGCCTGGAATCATATAACATCTCCAAGGGTCAGTTTCAAAAGGAATCTTATCATTTATTATTTCCATTTCCATTTGCAGCTGCGCGCTGCAAAATTTTCTACGCATTTTGTAGAGCACTTCACCACTCAAAGGCTTCTGTCGCGTAATGGATTTCATTGCACATAATATGTTGTCACGTATTGAATTTCATCGCACATTGGATTTCATTGCGTAGTGGGTTGTCACACATGGGATGTTGTCACTCATAGGATGTTGTTGCACAGTGGATTTTGTCACGCGGTGGATTTCATCGCACAGTGGATTTCATTGCACAGTGGGATGTCGCCATAGGATTTTGTCACACATAGGATGTTTTTGCACATTGTATTTCATCATGCAATGGATTTTGTCTCACAATGGATTTCGACGCGCAAAGGATTTTCCTGTGCATAGGCTACAAGTCATGCTACATAAATGACTGGTTTAGTGGTCAACTTCAAGATCACGTTTTGACCAACTGGAGAGGAATATTTAAAATCCCCGAGAGGTTGTTGTTGAGAATAAACTAAATAATAAAAATCTCTCTCATATTTTAAAAACGTTTCATATTTTGTGAGATTAGAAGGAATATTTGAGCCCTAGTTTCCAGTTTTCATGATTTCCTATCCGAGACATGTTTTTGCGACACATATTCCGGCCAGATGGAAATGAATTTAAAGAAACTGAGAGAGGTTGTTATTTATAACGATATTAAATACAAAAACCTCTCTTAGTTTTGGAAAATAGTTTTTTATTAGGGATATATGATGTCATATTTAACGCCTATTTTCCCAGTTTGTTGCAGAATCTGCTGTGTTTTTTGTTGTAGGTTATTGTTGTGTAGTAGACTTGCTATGCAAGGGTATCAAAGTGTCCAGCAGTGCACATGATGACCCATCATAACCATATGGTCTAATTTTTATCATGATCAATGATTGTAAATAATATTTCGTCTACGATTATGATTTGGCAAAGTCGAGTTTTCTATTTTTAGTGAATCTATTGAAGTTATTGTTCTCTTTCAAAGAAAACGGATCCATGATTCTAGGAGGGAATAGTTTGACCCTAGCAGCCAATGGTGACATTAGTTTTCTATATATGAGGATAATTTTCATGTAAACATGTTTGGTTGGTAAAAACCAGTGTAGACAATGGCTATTGAATGTGGCTCTGAATTTGACTGAAACTTAATGTAAAGGTCTTGAAGCTTTGATGACAAGATTCTAACTATGGCATTTTGATGTATTGCATTCTTTCTCTGCATACGTACTTCCTGTATTATTTATTCATATCTATTTTTTGTTTAAATAGGAACATAATTTTGAACCTAGGATTCATTGCACAGCACCCTAGGATTTGCGCCATTTAGACAAATAGTTTTCCTCTAAGTTAACTCTGAATTCATCCTCAATGGTGCTCTGAGTTACTTTATGTGTTTTTCTCTCACCACACACAATGATTTTTAACTAAAGATTGTTTCTTATTTAGCCTTTATCCTATCAAGTTCAGTCACTAAGTCATTTGTTTCTATCACTTTCTTAAATTGACTCCATTGCCCAATGGTACTTTCTCTCTTGCTTGTCCTACCATCCCTTTTAAAACAAAAATAAACTTGTCCTATTGCATAATCTGACCTCTATGCATTTATTGATGAAATATTTGAGTTATTACGAGTCATTAGACATATGAGAGAGCCCTCCCTGGTTGTATAGGTCATAATACAATCTAAATTTGGTTGAAACAGTTACCTCAAGGCTTTCTTTGATACAACCCAAAGAAATTACCGAGTGCTAACATTTTGGGGCCATTGACGGGGATGAAATTGAAAATTTTCCCTGGGAAAGAACAACATGGTTGAGTTTTGAGGTCTGAGAGAAACATACACTTAGGCACATATTGGTTGTATTTCTTCTCTGGAGACTCCACACATCAAATAATCAATTTGAAGGTGATTCCACTGGCAGAAGAATCCAGAGCTAAAGTTTTCATTGTGATTTCAATCAAGCTTCAAATGTGATTCAAAGACTCCACTGGAGAATGAGACCTGTTAACAAAAAAATGTAAGAGAAGTATGGAAAAATAAGGTACTCGAGATTAAGTTTAGTTCAAGAAGTACTTTTCTATTTTATCAATATCTTCTTGTCCTTTCCTGAGTTTTTCAAAATAATATTTCTTCACTTACCGTGTTTAAATAAATCCCAGAGATCTACCCTTGTATATCCTTCATTGCAAACTGTAGGTATACCCCCTTGTTGTATAACCGATATTCACCAAGCTCCTTCCTCTGAGCCATATGATGTTCATGATCATTCTTGTGAGCCTAATGAAACCAAAGTTGAGCTTGTACCCTCTGTAATTAACCCTGTACCCTCAATAATTCAAGAAAGATACAGTCCTCTTAAATTTCTTTCCATCCTTCATGATTCTCCTATGAAACATTATAAGTATCTTCCTAGGTTTAATGGAGAGCTTGATGGAAAGTCAGTTGAAAAACATATTCAGGTATTTGATCATTTCATAGATCTTTTTGAGATTGAACATGGTTTTGTGTCTATGAGGGCCTTTTCTCAGGGCTTACAAGGAGATGCCAAATCATGGTTCATATATTTGCAGCCTCAATCAATTAGCACATGCGATGAACCGAGGGAATATTTCCATAGGTTTTGGGGTGAGAGAAAGTCATGGGATCTACTCCTTTCAGATTTTTATGCCATGAGAATAATGAAAGATGAAACCATCTCAAA